>CAEFZY010061742.1:0-35118 GCA_903066815.1 Brachyrhaphis roseni
TATATATATATATATAAAGTATGTTGTTGACACACTTCCAAGTTCTAGAGGACAAAAAAAATATTTTCGGAGCTCTCAACAAAAAAACTCCAAATCATCAATTGAATCTGGAAATGATGATTGGTCCTGGACATGAGTCAGTGCAGCAGAGCACATACGTAGCTTCAATGGTTCTGTATGACTGAGTCATCGTGCATTCAACTGTTCTTCCTGGAGAGGAAACATCAGAAGAGCCTGATCAGCCAATAAGAAGCAGAAACCTGCAAGCTTATCACATTAATCAGGCAAGGGAAAGTGGCTTATATTATTATCTTCCGAAGCACATTGCTTTAATAAGAGACTGAAAAGGTCAGGAAATCATATCAGATAAAATAACTCTTTCATTGCCAGGTTTATATTTTAATTCAAGGCAATTACGGCATCTAAAATCTACCATGAATTTAGAGTTGAAAACACCAGCTATATCCAATGAATATGCTCTGACATTTCTGTGCTTAAAAAATAAAAAGTTGTTTTGTCTAAAACCAACAGTAACAGTTATCTCTGCAGTATATGTGTCTGCATTGTTATTTTTATAGACGTGCCTGTTTTATTTCCTTTTGTAAGTATGTATCTAAGCAGTTTTTAGGCACATAGTGCCAGAAGTATAGGTGCATTTCAAAGATCAGATAATGTAGGTGATGACCACAGAATGCAAGTAAGGTTCTTTCCCATATGTGTGCGTGTGTGGGGTGGGGGTGTATGTGTGTATCAAGACAGGATAAAGTTTTAACTAAAATGTAAAAGAATTGTGTACAGCTGTACTTCTAGGCTCTGCTCTGCTTGTTTGTCTTTCAGTGACTGAGCCTTGAACACTTCCGGCCTTCGAAAGAAAACATTTCAAGACAAAGTTCGATCTTTATCATTTCTTAACAGATTTCTCTACCCCTTTAAGAATTTCCATAGCAAGTGTTTTAGGTTAAAAGATTACCTTTAGGCAATTCTGTAATCTTTGAAAAAATGTTGACTGAAATGCAGACATTTCCTACAGATCAATCGAAATCATGCCTTCCTTAGATATTAGGATAAACTTTAACACAGATTATTTTATATTTATAACTCTGGGCCTTTTATTGTCTTGTTGAGATGGATTTGAATTCCAAGTGAAACTGATTTGGAAAATTGACTTTAGTTTTCTTTAACCTTTTAGCAAAATTGCTATGATTCGTAAACATAATCAAAGAAATAACAGAATAGTCAGTCCCAATAGTTAAGTCACACTTAACTCTGACTCTGGGTGTGCTGTGGTGGCACAGGGGTTTAGCACAACCCACATATCTCTATATGTGGGTTGTGCACATCAAGCCACAGTCCTTGATGTGGCTGTCACAGGTTCGATTCCTGGCCTGGTGACCTTTGCTGCATGTCTTCTCCCTTCTCTCATTACCCTCTTTCCTGCCAATTCACTGTCAAATAAAGGCCACTAGAGCCAATGAAACCTTTTAAAAAAACTCTGACTCCAGCATAATCACCAAACACAAATACACATACTGTATGATACATCATTTTGTTATCTTTACAATCTAAAAGAGAGGTGTCAAACTCATTTTCATTGTGGGCCATATCAATATTATGAATGTCCTCAAAGGACCAGTTGTGGCAGAATGTATTTTTAAAACCCATTAACAAACTGTTAAAATATAAATAAATAGCTGTCTGTGCACTCAACTTTACTAATTAAAGTTAAATAAAACTAAATTTGTTTTCACATTGATGTCATTTGGAAACATATAGATGAAAACATCTTTGATTTGAATATCATTTAAGGTTCTATTTAAGTGTCCCATTCAGAGAGTAGAGGGTCACATAAATAGCTAGGGTGGGCCAGATTAGCCCTAACCCTATTCCTGACCCCCCAGCCTTTAGTTTCACATGTGAGCTAAAATAATTCACCTATTTCTCTGCAGTTGTTGTTCTTCCATCTGCTGCTCCCATCAGCTGCTGCAAAATAGTAAGGTATTATGCAGGCAACACAAAACAGAGTTCTGCTTTTTTTGCTCTGTGAACCCTTGACATTACTGCACGAGAAATCTGATTGGCTCTTTGAGTTAGAGAGAGTGCAATAAAAAGGGATGTGACAAAGGTAGTGGAAGCAAGCTCAGAGCAAGTTTAACAATTGCTATCTTCGAGTCAGACACACACAGAGGGATTTTTCTTTCAAAGCCAAACTGCTTCGGTGGAATTCAGGGTAGAGCATATGGAGACAAACTACAGAGAAACACTGCAGGCAGACTTTGATGCATTTGATATATCTGAAGAGCTTGGATTTATCCTTGAAGAGCCACTGGTAATATTTCTTGTCATCTTTTCTTTTCAAAAATGGCAGGCATTCAACAAATGTTCTAAGAATAACAATGTTATCCATTGTGCAGGAGCAGGGTTATTTTTATTAAATTTTGAGGCCAAATATTCCTTCTGCCTCCTCAGTCTAAACGTTTGGTCAGCAGCACATACATTCCCTGTAGACTGAAACAGATAAGTTTGAGTTAGCTTGTGTAATGTTAAGGAAGGTTATTGATTTAATGGAAGCCTGTTGTTTCCAGCCTTTGCTGAACCTTTCACATGACTGTGACTGTGCAGTAATGTACAAAAATAAGTTCATTACAAAAAAATTATCAAAGGTCTGTCAGTTTTTTGTTTTTACCTCTGTCTTCTAAGTATTTTAAAAGACTACAGTGCTTAACAAACATACTCATGCTGTATGAATTTTTGTACATTTTGCCAAAACATTACCACAAGATTCAGTGTATCTTGCTGGGATTTTACTTAAACCCACAACAAATAGTGCAAAATTGTCAAGTGAAAAGAAACCATTCATATTTTTATATATTTTCTGACATTGAAAAGCTTGAAGAATGTGACTTGCACTTATATTTCCCTTTACAATGACAGCTCTAAAAAATATGTGCATTCAAATATTTTCAAAAATCACCATATTAGCAAAATGAGTTTACCTGTGTATCATTTTGGCACACCTGGAAACCCACCAAGACATGACCATCCACCTAAACCAACAGGCAAAGATAAATCAGAGAAGCAACCAATAAGTCCTATTTACAATTTGTCACAAGCCATTCAGAAATCAAAGCGAACATGTACTAAACTGTGCTTTGGTGAGATCAGACCATAATTGAACTTATTGACCTAACTATAAAAAGGCATTTAAGGTGAAAAACTAATACTGCACATAACCCTGAAGGCACCATGCCTATTGTGGTGGTGGCACAAGGTTATGGTGGGTTCAGGCTTTTCTTCTACAGAGAGAAGGATTGTAGAAGAGTTGTTGAGGACATGGAGCCAAACACAGGATGGTCATGGAAGGAAAACTTGTTGCAGGCTTCAAAAGACTTGAGACTGGGCTCAGCTTCCCACAGGACTGTAATCATAGAACCAGAGCTACACGATTTAGATCAAAGCATATGAAGCACTGGAATGGCCAAATCAAAGTCCAGACCTGAATCCAACTGAGAACCTGTGGCATGACTTCAAAACTTAACAGTAACAAAGTCTCTCCATCCGTCCATCTTGTCTGGCACTTCCCTATTTGCAGTGGATGATGGTTGTTTACAGGTAATTTCTGGTAAACTTCATAGTGTCAAGGTGGTGCATTACGTATGTCATGGCCGAATGTTAGCACAGGGGTGGGTAATCCTGGTCCTCGAGGGCCAGTGTCCTGCAACTCTTAGATGTCTCCCTGGTCCTACACAGTTGAATCCAATAGCTGAATCACCTCCTAAGTGCAGTCAGGTTCTCCAGAGTCCTGCTATATGACCATTATTTGACTCAGGTGTGTTGAAGTAGAGAGACATATAAAAATTGCAGGAGACCGGCCCTCGAGGTCTGGAGTTGCCCACCCCTGCGTTAGCAATTAGGTAAAATGTAAAACTTCAACATGTCCACACCTCCAGGAAGCAATCATTTCTCCTTAGCTGAGGGTCTAGAAACAGAACAAAGCAAAGCTTAGAACATGAGGCTGTTTTTTACCAGGTTATCTTGCAAAAAAAAAAAAAAAAAAGTTGTATTTCCTTCCCAAAGACAAAGTAACAGCTTATCTTCTAATAACATATTTGTACCTGCTGGACGTCCCCCTGCCCTCATCTCTTAGTTAGATGATTTTCTTTTCTTTTTTCTCCATGGCAGGCATAAAGTGATGATTTAACTGATTATAATCTACATGAACATCTTCAACAAATACAGTCCCAAATAAAGGAAAATCAATAAATAACTCATTTTATTCTTATCATCTTCCAGACTCACCTTCCAGATTATTATCAGGTGTGGTTGGACTTGGCAAATAACCTGACACGTTTGATTGAGTCATGTAAACTGCGAGATGTCGTTCATAAGGTAAGAGCCTGGATGTCTGTTGCGAGAAGAATTACGAAATTACACAGTCAGATTCATTTTCATCCCCCTCTAAGCTCCAGCAAGCAATGAATACAGTGTTTACTGTCGCCAAAAAGTAACTACAGGTAAATCTAATCTCCATTCAGATGCCAGTTTTGAGTCCCCATCATTTAAGTAACCATCGGGAGCTCCGGCTGGCCCATCTTGCCCTGGGGTTCATCAGTATGGGATATGTATGGCAGGAGGGACAACATGAGCCTGCACAGGTAAAGCACCACTGCACTCGAGAAAGATAGTGAAAATGCTATGATTTATTTACCGGTGACATGGGAGGGTAAAGCATGGCCACCAGCCACACATTCATATCCAAGCTAAAATATCCACAGGGCCTCTTAATGGGTTCGCCTTAAGGTAAATGCTGAAGTCAAAACATAAAATTTGGTGATAGTTTTTAAAATACACTGTTTCATGCAGTGTAGATTATTGTTTGGACAAATGTTCTTGATGGTGTTTCATTGCAGCTTCTCAAGAAGTCAAAAAGTGAAACATTTTTTCAAAGTGAAAGCATTAAAAGTTATAAAAAGGAGGATTTTTTCACAAAATAGGTCAGGAATATCAAGAACTAAAATAATGTTGGAAGACAAATACCAAATTTTAATAAAGCTTTGTGGGTAAATGTGCAATATTTAAGAGTAAAAGTGAAAACTTCGCTCAAGTCATAGTTAGTGAGAACAAAAAAAGAAAAGAAAAAAAATCAAAGGAGTCAACAGGGTCAGATTTGTACTGCTGGAACAACCCAGTCTGCTGATTGGATATCTTTTTTATTGATTAGTTGTGAGCCAACTAAAAGGAACTAACTGGGATCCTCAGAAGCATGCTGTTTTGTAAGTTAGCCTTTTGACTGAACTTTAGTATACTGATTGCTTGACAGATTCTTCCCAAAGCCCTGGCCTGGCCTTATTGGCTAATATCTCGCAGGCTTGGCCTTCCACCCATTCTGACCTATGCAGATTCAGTTTTAGCCAACTGGAAATTAAAGGATCCCACAGGGTGAGTAGTGTCATTTTTTACACGTTTGATCTCACACGTGTACACTAAGAACCTTCATTATAATCAGGGATGTCCCAACTGGAATTTTTTGTCCCGAACATCGATCAAAGTCAATTAGGACTAGGCATCAGCAGACACCAAGTCACACCTATTCATCTAAGTTCTAAAAATAGCAGACAAAAACTACAGAAAAGGTTTTTATGAAATGAAACCAATAGTATATCTTTCAGCTATACAATACCAGCTGGCTGTAACAGGCAGAGTAGGTCACATAACACAGATATCAGGAATTCACTTTAGCCTCTCTTTCTCTCTTTCTTTTATTCTCTGTATCTTTCTTTCTCTCCGAATGTCTTTGGAAAAGGTGAGGAAAGAGAAGCAGAAAACCCAGGTTTGAGCTGAAAAATAAATTGCAGGAACTAGGATTTTGCATTTGTAAGCTCAGCACATGTACATAAGCAATGGTTGATAACGATCCTTTAGAAATGTCTTGACGGGGTTTTGGAGCTGTTACTTGGGATCATGTTGGGACATCCCTAGTAGCATTTGCTCAAATACCAAAAGTCTTCCTGAAACAAATGTTCCACTGATGTTTCACTTTTGTTTTAGGGATATGGAAATTGGGTAAGTCTAGAACTTTTTTTTGCTTACACGTTGCATTTTTGTTTGGTGATCGTATCATGTGGGACACTGCATCACGATGTTTTAAAAACAGGAACATGGACTTGATATTTTCCTTTCCTGGAGGGGAGACTTGCAGGGGATTTTTTATGGTGTCGTTGCTGGTGGAGATGGCTGCCAGCTCAGGCATAACGGTCAGTGGTTTTCCAATCAGACTTCTTATTTCCCATCGAGCCCCAAACCATTTGCAGTTGAAATCAGACATTTTAATACACTGTATTGAAGAAAAATAAAACAAATTGTCACTTCTTTGATAATAAATTTGACTTTTTTTCCATTTTATAGGTTAGTTAGGATTATCAAAATTATTTGCGAAAATCAGAATGTTAAGAACATTTTTGTAATCTCATGTTTTAGGTTTCCTTCTGGTGTAACAGAGTCAGGTTTGCAGACCATCCTAGGTTTTTTAAAGGTGCTCCAGTCACAACTCCATACCTCATTGTTACAATGTCATTCTTACGTTTGCAAGCATCTTCCTTTTTCCCCTAAATGTAGCGACAGATCTTGTGGCCAGAACTTTACTTTTAGTTTTCATCAAACCACACCACATGCCAACGCCCAGTCGACCATCTACTAAGCAGCTGATGCTGCATTAGGTGTGAAGTTTTTGATGAAAACACCTGAAGTGTTTGGCAGAAGTAGAGATGGACCAATCTGAATGATAAGTCTTGTACCTATCAATATCAATTTTTCCCAATTGTTTTCTTTGAGAACCTTGTTACAGGAAGATTTAAACAACATTTATGCCACAACCTAAAATAAAGGTTGTGGCTTCTTTTTTGCATTTGCAGTAATGACTTCTTACTCACTCAATGACATTTTAGTACCTATGAGCACTGGACTTCATTTTAGACAATGACACTCTCTTTCTTTAACCACCATCTTCACAAGGTCTTTTGTATTTGATCTGAGGTTGTCTTCTAGATTTCTTGTTTCATTTCGTCAGTTTTCCCATGACGTCACAAAAAATATGAGTGTATTTGAGGTTTTGAATCAAAGTACGTCCACATGTTTGCCTCAGTATAACTCAAATGTGATAAGATAACAACTGAAACTTATAAAAGTTTTTACAGTGCCATCTGGGTTTTCTGAGATGGTTTAAAGGTATACTCGTTTCAGTGTATCGAAACATCTGACTGAGGAAAGAAGAAAAAAAATTGTGGTCTCTATTGTGTTTTTATGAACAGTGTTTGTAAAATCTGGTTTCAGTTTCATCTTTTCCCTTCCGTGTTTTATTTGGTTGCTGTCTCTGTGTTATTTTCTCTTGCAACTTAGCAGTTAATTTCTGAACTCTCAACTCTAACCAGGGAGCCCTGGAGGTGATGCACGCCATGAAAATCTCCGACCTAATTGGCATACAGAAAGGCCTAATCAAAGTAACACAGTCTCTGAAGAAGATGAAGGAAACATTCCAACTCATGCACAGTAATTTTTCAGCTAAAGCTACATCAGTCTGATTTTATAATTTAACACGGTTTGCCTTTTACGAAGGCGGCAAAAATCGAGGTTAATTAAAATAACTTGGCTTTGTGCTCAATCCAGATCACGTGGAGGCAAACGCATTTCATGGAACATTGAGGATTTTTGTCTCAGGGTGAGTTTTTGCAGCTGTCCCAATGTCCCAACTACCTGAGATATTAATGATTTTCTTTTCCCTTTCCTTATCTAGTACAACTCTTATTAGATATTTCCTTTAGATCTCAGTTACTTCACTTTGTTATTAGAAGAAGAACTTGTGTCGAATAAGCTGGATCTTGACTTTTCAATACTTTTTAGGTGGCGAGATAACCCCATGCTTCCAAGAGGGCTCCTGTACGAAGGCGTTAGCAATGAGCCGGTTTTGCTGTCAGGGGGAAGTGCAGCACAGAGCTCAGCCATTCAGTGCTTTGATGCTTTGCTATGCATTCAACATGAGGGCGAGACAGGTAAAGACGCATTTGTATTGACCTTTAACCTGCTTAGATACCTTCCATGAACTACTATTGCCTTTTGTGAAGTCTGTAAACATCCCAGGTGAGAAATCTTTCCAGAAGAGGTTGTTATTTTTATTCCACTTCTTCTCTGTTCTGTTTTTCATTGATTTGTCCTATCTAGGAGCCTTCCTGACACGCATGAGAGATTACATGCCCCCTGCACATCGTCAGCTGATTGAAACTCTGTCTGTCTGTCAGTCGCTACGAGATTTCATTACGACTTGCTCCGACTCTGACCTCTGCCAGGCCTACAACTCCTGCGTCTCTGCTCTGGTGGATTTACGGAGCTATCATCTCAATACCGTGGCCAAGTACGTCATTGTGCCTGGTAACCGTCCCAGAGCCATGGGCTGCCCTCTCAGAGGAGTGGGTACTGCCCTCAACACCACTGGAACTGGCGGCTCGAATCTCATGGTTTTCCTCAAGACTGTTCGCAACACCACCCAGAAAGCACTGATCTTAGAAAGACCCACAACATCAAGAGAAACATAAATTGGGATATTTATATCGTCGTCTGCAGGGATGCGTAAAACATTTTTATGAACTGTATTTATGTAAAGTTGACTAAAAGATATGTATGTGCAATTATTTTCAGGAATTTTTAAACATGACCGTAATATTTGTCAGTTCTTGCTTCAGTCAACTCGTGCTGCGCTGCAACACAAGTACTTTCAGAACATTAAAGTAAACTGTAATAACTGTACTGTTCTAAAAGAGGAACCAAACAGTTGGACTTCTCTTTTAGCAACCGCAAGCAGGGCAGCCAGTTAGGTTACGTTGTGTCATCACTGTGGAGAGAGAGGGGGGAGACACCAACATTAAAACAGAAATCATTCAAATAAAGCCTTTCAGCTTCACTGTTTGTGCTTGATTTCATCCGCTGTTTTTCCAAGCTAATCCAGTCCAACGTACATAAAATAAACCTCAGAAAGAGAAATAATCATTAAGCATTGACTTCAAAGCAATTTTCTGCTAACTTTTCTTAATTAAAACATCTACAGTATTTTTCTGTGATCTGTGGTTAATGTGAAAATAATATTCATTATCAAGTGATGTGACAGAACAAACATTGAGGAGTAAAACTTTGCCTTTGCCATTGATTTCTTCCTGTTTGAACTGTGAGACTCAGAATTGTCTCCCCCTCATTAATGAATATGTAAACATATGCGCAGAAGCTTTCAAAATTTCACAAATCAAGTTTTTTGTGATGCAAAGAACAGGCCATGGCAAATCATTTCAAAGCTTTTTCTATTTTGCATGATACGTATATCTTGCAACATCCAATGTCTCAAATCCAGCTGAAGAAATATAACCTCAGAGGCTGATATTCTGTTGGAGATGTGCTGTGTTGTTTTTATATCAAATATTCCTATTGGAATTATGGTTGAAAACTTTTCTTTTTTCCATCAGACTGTAGCACATTCTCCTACTACATATGGGGGAATATTAGCTAAGCTGATTTTTCTCTGAAGAATTAAATTCTGTTTTCTAACCCAACTTCTTAGTCCAGACATATATTTTTACTATTGTTTTGGTTAACGCCTTCACTGAATCACATTGTATATGTAGTGCAGGTAATCTCTTTGTACCTTCTACCAGGCTGATGCCTTTTTACAATATTTTTGATCCTCTTAACCTTTGTTAGCAAGTTGTACTCAGACAGCTGAACCTTATTTCATGTTAAACAGATACTACATAAATTATTCCATGGTGGGAAAAATCTTCAACGAGGTCCTTGTTTAAGAGCTTATTGCAGCTTTTTTTCCCCCCCTTGTTAATTTTTCACTGGACTTTTGTCACATTAAAACGGCAGCTGTACATTTTTCTTTTAGTGGGTTTTTACTTAAAATAGAAAGAAATCACTGTGTGTTTCTTGAAAAATGAAATTAACTCTTTGAAAGGTGGAGACTAACAAGCTAGGAAAACTAAAACGTATTGTATTTGACTCATCAGGTCATCACATCAACAGGTCAGAAAAATACTATATTTGATGTTTCTTAGAATTAATACAAAATAAAAAAGATCTAAGCAGAGCTAGTATGCTGTGATGACTCACAGTGGGATGGATACAGCCATCTCATGCTTTAAACTCCTAAAAGAAGATGGTGTTCATCTGATTAGCTATTAGTCTTTAACCTGTCCAGGATTTAGTTACCTTGCCAACAAGCTCACAGTTATATGACTCTCTTCCACTGCAGATAAGGGAACAATTACCAATAATAACTTTAAAGAACATTAATTCAAAAAAGATTGGAACTAATATTTTTTGATGTGGAAAAAGTTTCACATCTCAATAATTTTTTAAATTACATTATTTTTTATTTATTGGTTCAAAAGAGGTTCTGTCAGATATGGCGAACACCACGTATAACGACGTAAAATGTAAAATATTGGGAAGAAAGTGGAACGACTTCAAAAAATATAGGCTATACCTTTTTAAAAGAGCAAAGGCGAAAAAGTTGGAAAATGAAAGAAGACACTGTTAAAACAAAGACTAAAGCAATATCCTGGAGGGAATGAAAGAGAGTCACAGCAGTCGTGACAAGGGCTGCGAATACATGCTGGATGGGGTCACTCAGTTTGATGGACTGGAACTGCTGCTCCCCTCCAAGACTTGAAGGTTGTGTCTCTTCTCTCAATTGAAGACTAATCACATTTGAAGAGAGTGGGGAGGGAGCCCAACTGCTAAGCCCTTGTCATGGTCCAGCTCCATTTCACTTGAAGCACAAAAGACTGAAAATGTGAATATAGCCTAAGCCCCGCACTAGTGGTGAAGTGGTCACACATTGATGTGTGTATGTATATATGACAGCTTAAACTCAGTTGGATTAGATGGAGAGTATTTCTAAATAAATGTCTTCTTGTGTAGTCACAAATTCTCAGTTGGATTCAGGTCTAAATGCTTCCTCTTGAATTTGAGTTCAGTATTTTGCAGCCTGCGTTTGTTCCACGATTGTCTTGTTTAGCACAAAGCATCTTCCCATCGGCATTATTTCCTTGCTGAAGAAGAGCATCCCCTCAGCATGTTGTTGGCACCACCATATTTCTAGGTAAGGAAGGTGTGTTCAGCTTAATTTGTTTTGCTCCAAACACACTATTTTGCTCCAACGTCAAAAGTGAAAATTCAGGATTTCTTTCACGTGTCCACACTGTGCTGCTGAGTTTTGCAGCTCCTCTGGTGTTGCTAGAAGATTGGGAACTTATCTTATCAGTGTTCCCTGTGCCCATCCTGTTAGTTGTGCAATATTTGACTTGTGCCAAACTTTACATGAGATTCTCCCTCTGGTTCTTTGGTAATATTGTGATAAAATGGGAAAACATTCAAGGAGAAATGAAGTGATTTGGAAGGCACTATAGCATTTTAATGATACACACCAAAAGTCACCTACAATCTTTACAACCCATCTTCATTAGAGGTCAAGCACATCCTTTGATGTCAGTCTGTGATGCACCTGTTCTGGCTGCATGGGACACTTGGAGCAAATGCTGTCATGTAAACGAGCAGAGGCTGCCCATTTAGGACAGCTGGCCATGGCAGGTCACATGACTTTTGTCCTTGCGGTGCTCTGAGTCCATGTGTGAGTCCAACGTTGTTTTGTAATTTCTACTCCCTTTTTTGCTTTTTCGTTTTTTTGGTAAGGAATTGACAGCTAAACAGGTTTTAAGTTAACAAGGTCACAATTTGTTGAAACAGTTTAAGCTCAATAGTTCATAGAGCATTAGCTAAAAGAAAGTGAATGTATTACAATTCAAGGTAATAGGAAGGGGTGTCAGGATGTAATGCAGTTGAAGTCAGACTGTTATTCATTTTTAATCATGCAACAAGGTAGTGTTGCATGATTACTTATCCAGGGACCAACTGACCTATATGACTACATGTTGTGAATATAGGTTTGGTTTATGCTAAGAGCTGGGGTGAGATTCTTTGCATTTAGACACTTGTGTTTTCAGTATATCCACAGACATTTTTATGAGGCTTACTCAGAGAAGTATTGTCACAAGTATATAGCTTTGCATCTGCACAAATTAGCTTTCTGGAAATGTATTGCAGGTCTTTATGGCACAACTTTTTCGTATTGTTTAGACTATCCATCCTTCTCATTGCTGTCTTAAAGGGAACGTCCCTTGGTTTTAATTTGTAACGGATTTAAGCATTGAGCTGACCTTCTTGCTTCACTAGGCTGATGATACATCAAAATGTAGTATTTCTGGGGGGAATCCTTGCAGGGAATCAGTATTTTGTCTGTTCAAAACCAGTGCACGCTTTAAATTTCCCATCAATAGGCTTAGACGTGGCTACCTGGAGCTATGACCTGAATAGGAAGGAATTAGGACACCGATTCAGGGTAAAAGACAAACTTGCATTCAGTAGTGACAGCACCACACTGCAACACTTTCCAGATGAAATATTTTAATTGTGTTTTTTAAAAACAATAGAAAAATCCATTATATTGCACTTGGTCACTAAATTGCACTTTCTCGTGGTACAGCTCTTTACTATGACCCTGGTTAATGAGTGAGTGAGCTCTTTGTTGCAGGTTGCAACCCACGTGGCAATCGGTTGTGTGATTCTTTACTAGATCGCTTTATTTCAAGAGTAGTTCAGAAAAAATCATTTAAAAATAAAAGCCCCTAATTTCAAATGCCTAAATCAAAGCTGAATCAGAAGTAAAAGTTTTTGTGACAGACATTTTGAAAGGTCACTTACACCCCTATCCCCAAATTTTATGTGTTATATATGTAGGAACTGTATACGAATAGAAGCCATGTTGGACGCTATCAGCATAAAAGTAGTGTCCAACATGGCTACTAGTTGGACCTCTCCAAGGGCAGGATTTTCCACATTTATTGTTACATCCAGTGAAGATGTGTGAAATGTTTTTTTTTTTTTTTTATAAAATCAAGGGGCCAGAATGAAATCCACATTTATTTATTCCTATAAAATGAATGTACATTAGGTATTTTTGTTTAAATATACCTTAGCATTTTAAAACTGATCAGAGCTTTGCAAGTCTTACAACTAACTATTCCATGATATCTTGTGTAACCTCAACAGATATAAAGTGACTCCATTCTCTCTTAACCGCTTTTCAAAATGGGAAAGACGAGTGATGTTGATCTTCACAAAATGAGAAACTATTTTAAAAAGTAACATCTTACATCTTAAGTAAGATGTTACTTAAAAAGTAACATCTTTTTAAGTAAAAAAAAAAGATGTATTTGTGAATGTATCCTCACAAATACACTCCAGTGAGGAGTGTATTTGTGAGGAGTGTATTTGTGAGGAGTGTATTTGCAAAGAAGGGAATTTTGTAAGGCTTTTTGCACATCTTTATCTGAGATTCTAATAAATGTGGAAGGTGTTTTATGTTGTTTCATGACGGGAGGCCGGTATGTATTTTGGACATTTCTTGTACATTTCAAACCATACACTCAGGTGCTACATTTGCAAAGTCAGTGTAAAGCATCACTAAATACCCGCTTTGTAACAAGTTCCATGTCACTGCTACATCATGAGTGTTTCACTTCTTCATTTATGTGACCCGAGCTGGTGGTTACAAAGTGTTTTTTTTCACTTATGGATTACTATTATATTCCTTTAGCTCTGTATGTATATCTCTATATAGCCCTTCTGCTTTTGCTGCAAGTTCAGTGCACAGTTGTTTTGGGTGCTTCCTGAATAAGCAGAGTTGCCTGGTGGGGCTTGCAGCAGAATGACAAGGTAGATCAAAGACACGAAACATCTCTGGAAGCATTAGATGGACATTAAACAAGACTGAATTTGCTACTTTTTGTCAGAGCTCCACTGCGACATGTCAAGTGACAGAGAGGCAAGGCAAACTCTTATTTGACTTTGAGAGAAATGTCAAAATATAATTTACTTTAAAATAAATAAATAAAAAAAAACAATTGTTTAAACTTTTCTTTTATAGAAAATACTGCAGAATATTAAAACATCACCCATGTTGATAAAAAACAAGATTAAACTTGAGAATACTTGTTCTATACTTTAAAATATTATACCTGCTTTATCAAGAGATTCCCAAGTATTAGGCTGTAAGATTTCACAGTACTTTGTTATAAAAAATGGTTATTATTTTTCTAAAATATAGATTGGGAACATTAGCAGTCAGTCAGATCAGTAATCACAACTAGATGGGTGAAATTGGCTGCACAAAAAGATATATTAGAAACAAAAAAAATAAATAAGAGCTACACAGAGAGTGATGATGTATTAACTATGCTAAGCAGCCGTTCAGCCAGGGGCAAAAGGTGAGCAGCATGTTGACAAATATGGCAGAAAGGGAGAGGATTGTACAGGGTTACAATAACAGTGCTGATTCTCTGATGATTACTGTACTGACAGGTTTTTAATGTTTCTCCTCTTCTTCAAATATCTGTGCTCTACTGGAAGTGGAGTTGATGTCCAAGCAAAGATTACAGCTTCCTTCAGACAGGACCCCTCTGCATGTCTCCTCCACTTGATGCAAAGCAAATGGCTCTAAAGAAAATGAAAAGACAAAGTGCATACCACTGACTGGAAGATTCAAAAGAAGAAAATTAATAAAACAAATTTGGTTCTAGACCTAAATAGCTTGATATTTACAGAAAGGGGTGTAAAAATTGCTTACCTAGAGTTTGAAGCTGCCGATAATGTCCAGCAAACGCGTCAAAAAAGATTAGACTGAAATGAAAACATTTTGTGTCTCTGCTCTCCCCCAGCTGACGTGACAGTCTACGTTCAAAGCCTTATGTCAACTGGTGTCCGACAGCATCCATTCACACTGCTTGTTGGTCCTCCATCTGGCTATTCCTTTAACTGCTCCATGAATAACTGGAGATGTTGATGTGCCCCAAAAAAGATGGCTTTTTTTCAAAGGCTTTACATTTTATTCAAAGGAACCAAAGTTTCCAGCGAGCATGCTTCTTGGACTCTGACTTGGACTTGCGCTTAGGGGTAGAGGTGAACACTTCGTTGGAATAAGGCAGAGCAGGACACTGTCGACTGTCCATGGGGCAAAGTCGCTTCATCAAGGGCTGTAGCTTATCCTCCTGTTGCTTAAAGTCCAGCTCCACACTGCAAGACAAACACAAGGAGTAGGATGTAAATATTAGCCTAATATAAATACACACACTAAGATAAATTAGATATTGAAATAACCTTTACATCATTTGATCTCATTTCATCTATTTTATACCCGTCAATCATGTACACCTTCTATTAAAAGAAAATATATATATATTTTTGCTTTGCTTAATTTCATAAGTTATGATTTGAAAAATCAACTTGTGTGTTCATGATGTCAGACATGTACTTGTTGCTCGTTTTTGTATTGTGCATGGTTTTGTGGAGTACTTTTGTGTATGTTGATGCAGACTTCCTGTACAGTTCGCTTTCTTTAATTTTTTTAGTACCGGTTTTTGTCTGTTTTATGGATAACCTTCTTTGTTAGAGCTGAATTTTGTTCAGTGTTTTAGCCTTCTGATACAAAGTGTTCCTATCAGATGAAGAAATATTGTTATGCTGAACTGGAAGAAAGTCAAGGAACAACAAAGGCAAAATCTATACTGTCATGACCTGCAAACTAATGAAATACCATTATCACTGTCCAGTACGAAGCACATTTTCACATAGCCCTTGAATCCAAAGAATCATGTTAGGAGTCACAATGGGGATTTCCAACCTAAGAACCTTGTATTAAACAGTGACTGACTTGTCAACTGAATTATTGTATGCTCTATGAAACTGTGCTAAAAGGGAACAATGAAGGCAAGGGAATAACCCCAAATTCTTTGATCCTTTTTAAAGCAACAAATGGCTAAAGCTTGGAAAGTTTTGAGAATTCCTTCAGGACAATAATCTGGTTTTGAAATAGTTCAAGCAGGTTAACGTCATGCTTTTGGAAACCAGTATGCTTAACTACGCAAAACATTTGCGGACTTGGCTTAAAAGTTTTCTGCAATGTTCAATGTATATTCTATAATTGATTGTTAATCGGATTGTGTGTATAATATGTAGCCTATTTTGATAGAAGATTATTCTGTATAGATTACAGAAAATCCATTGTAAATCTAAATGTATGCAATTCATTAAAGATATAACTTGTATCATTCCAGCCTGAAAGAACTACTGTTCAGGTATATGACAAAAAGTCCAAAGTTATGGTGGATATTACACTCATCCCCATAATGAGTGTAAGTAAACCACTGCACGTGGGATAGGTAACACTAATGTTTGTGGTCTTAGTAATTAATCATTTTAATTTTATCAATTTACTGCTATTTGAATAGAGGCAACTAGTTCAAATGAACTGACAGATCCCAGCAGAACATACTGGCTGCAGCTCAACGTTTCAGAGACTCCTTTGAAGTAAGAGAGTTTCTCTGCATTCTCCAACACCACAGTCAAATGGGTTTTCCCTGCATAGATCATATTTGCATAATAAAAAAAAGCCAGGATTTTGGTTGCTCCTGACATCAGACCTCAAAAGCCACGAGTGTGATTCCAGTCTGGTCATCGTCTGATTTTGTTGCGGCGCCATAGCTGAACTATCTCTCCGATTAAATCTCCCAGGGCTGGGAGAAATGTGGGACTTAATCTCATCCAAATGAAACTATTGAGAGCCTGAGCAGTCCTTAATTAACTGGCTGTATTCAAGCAAGGGGAAAATACATCATTGTACACCATTTCCTCTCTCTTTATTGCTATTGATTTCTTGTATATTGCTGGTTTGCCTTATCTTGCTATGTGCAATTTATGTGTTACAGAGGAGATAATAACGAATGAGCCATCTGCTTGCTATGTGCACTGGAAAAGTGATGACCATAAATAAAGTTTACCTGACAATCAAATTTGTGTTTCGGATATTTTTAATTGATTGCTGTTTGCTTAATTTTCTCTATCAATGCTAAATATTTTACACAACAGATTGAAGTGACTTCAAGGACTTACAGACCTCACTAATGACATTCTGAGGAATAAAGGGAGATGAACAAACAGAAATAAAGAAAAGAACAACATTTGACAACGCAAGGTCAAACATGCAATGTTTCTTCTCATCTGCAGACAGAGAAACGGACATTAACGTGCAAAGATCGCCCTGATAGGGTAGCCGCTTTGATAGGCACAGTAATTAGTTTGCTAAAGGATATGCTTGACTCAAAGTGATATAATGAAACTGGAAACTGTCCTCACCCCCCGACAATAAGTGTCAGTTAAGAGCAGAGCTCTATTAAAGCCTCCAGAGGAGCGACCTCATTGTGGGCTGGATTGGCAGGCTGAGGCCTGCTTTTCACCGTGTTAGGTGAAATGAAAAAGTAAGACAAAAATCATGTAAAGGCCAATTTATTGCTGCTTTCACCTCGACGCCACTCCTGATTTAAAGGAGCCTTTTCATGTAACTTGATTTGATCAAAATTAAACCCGTTCTCCTGTAATTTCATGTTCACTTCAAATGAAAGCCAATTCTTGTAGGTCTCCTGAGAAGTGAGTCCTCGGAAATGAGAAACTACATTTTTGGTGATGCCTTTATCGCACTTGTTCATTGCTCATCTCTTAATAATACATGTATTATGCCCTGATCCACCTTCTCTTGCTTTTATGGCTGCGAATGTTTCCCTCTGTCGCACCAACCTTGCACATTTATAACAACATTCAAATGATGTTGACTTGACAGCAAGCAGTTTAGAGTAACATCGGTGCGATGCAATGCAGAATAAGCTCAACAATTATTGAGCAGTTAATCACTTGGCAGATCAATGCGATTTTTCTACACCGGGTGAAAACTTCTGAGAGAGAAGCCCAGAACAGCACTGCATGGTTCATTTAACACCAGAGGGCAGATGCCTCAGCAAACAAAAGCCTCATATCTAAGATCATCTCTGTGCACAGACAAATTGAAGCAGTTGGAGACGGGAAACCTTCCAGGGCAATCCGAAAACCATATTAATCATCCCCTTATCTATGCAATGTGAGTAGCTATTGCTGTGATCAGTGGTGAGTTGTTTGTTTGTCTGCGGTTGCCGAGCACCATTCAATAATTGCTGCTCCTGGGAGGGATTTTGCTACTGGGTGTCTTTGTAAAACATCCCGTCAACTATTTTCTATTCTCAGTGCTTTAAACCTAAAGCTGCCTTCCTTCCCATTATCCTCTCTCTTCCTTTGCCATTTTCAGTCCAAGCTTCACACTTGACAAAAAAAATAAATGGCTTCCACCGAGAGCACCGGTTTCCTGGTGGGTTATTTAAAATAAACTGCCAGGAAATTACAATGATTTCCCTCACAGGTTGTCATGTAGAAGTCATTTACAGGACATTCAATAGAAAAACTTCCATTGTATGTTGCGCGGAGAAAAATAAGCCTATATTTATCAATGAGAGAATAATCTAATGTGCTCTCTAAACAAACCAAAACGTTTTATAACAACATAAGCTCTGATTGTGGTATAAAATTATACTCTGTGCCTGGAAGACACATATTACCATAGCTTTAAATATAAGTTTATTGTCTTTTCCTTTTTTTCTGATCCGCTTTGAGGTTTCCATCTGACCTAAAGCTCTGTTTCACCAATTATTTTAATGAATATGGACTACATTTGATCAGCTTTATTTAAAAATGTTAACAAAGCACAAATTAAAAATGGTGGAAGATATCTCCATGTTTATGTAAACTATGATGTAACACAGATAATTAGGTGCAACATATTCCTTATTTTTCACCTATTGGAGCGTTTTTTCTTTAAATCCAACATTCATTATGTGTAAAATCCATCTAGCTCCTAAAAACTGGAATGGTGAGTTCCCAAAATAATATTTTTCATTTCTGCATATTTACATCGCAAGAAAGCAGTAATTACGTTTGCAATGGACTTTTCCCTCCACTTTACTGAACACCGTCATAATAGTTATTCCAGTAATATATCTCCTATACACTCATCCTATCCATCCTTATCTCACCTGCCAAATGCTTGCCCTATTTGTTGTGATGATAAATGAGACACTACTCAATAACAAAGGTAGGAGGAGGCTGTCAGGGGAGAGCTGAAGTCTGGACGACCCACAGATTGACTGCTTTAGCTCTGCAGCTGCCAGATTCCTGAATTTATTGGACATTTTACATGCACAACTTCTTTAAAATTCAACATCATCCTCTAAATTGGATGTAGAATCCCCATCTAACTTAAAGGAGAAATTGTCATTAACTCTTTGTTTTGGACTGGTTTTAATACAGTCCACCTTATTAGTAGCCGGTCCTCCTTATTAGTGTCACAGAGTAGTTTGTCCAAGGTTGCTGCACTGCCAGCAGTTTAAGTGAGTCAGTAACGCAAACTTTAATAAGAGGGCCACTGGTGATGGGATCACACAGCTTTAATAACAGAGCAAATAAAACTGCAGGCAAAAGTAGAAGAAAAAAAAGACACAATAGAGATGTATCCGTCCACCACATCTACTCATGCATGCATACACACTTGGAAGACACAAATTAAGTCTTTGCAGCTGGGTTGCACAGCACTATCTGCAGAATTTTGCTACTTTGCTACTTGTGACAGTCATTTTGGCAGAGACAGAACTGTGATGGATTACCACCCTGGTTGCAAAATGCTCCATTTTGTTCAGTGACTGTAAAAGTCATTCCATTAGACTGTAATAAACAATTATTTAATGATACATGGAACAGACAAAATGATTATCTCATACTTTATTAGTCCTCTGCGGAGAGCATCTGTAGTTTCGTTATATAAATGACTTCCATTTAGAGAGAGTAAACCAACGGCAAAGTTTTGCTACCATGCAGTCTGTTCCCAGTCAAACTAAACATAAACATTTGCTACACTGACTCATTTAGTCTTACCAGCATCCTATTAGTTAAACAAAACAGAGAAACCACAACACCTTACAGAAAACTAGTCCTCCATCTAGTCAGAGCTAGTGTGTTGGTGTGAGAAATCTCCATTATATGGCATCCACATTCCTTTGGTAATCCCATTTGCTGTTTCTGTGTCTGTAAAAAAGGTTCACCCTGTCTTACAAAAATGAAACAAAATCCTATGACACAAATAATATATCTCACTGGCTTTTCTCAGGAGTAGAGATATTTTCCTGATTATATTGCCACTGCCTGACTATTTAAAGCCTAGTTCCTACAAGCTACAATAATTGCTAAACTCTTAAAAAAAACACAAATCAATAGAGGCCTGTTTGGTCAATAACAACTGAAATTTCAGACACAAGCTGTGTCTGTGTCACAGTGTGCATCTTGATTAAGTCTTAGTCTGCTTTGTTGCAATAATTTATTGTGATTAATGCTCCGTTTATCACATTATTGGCGTCATAGCAGCTGAATTCTAGCTGACAAAGAACTCACATATTGCTATATTATACTAGTTAAAGACAGATTGTTTAACTTTCCTTTCTAGCATTCTACTGGGATTTATAAAGTTCATTAAACCGAGGAGGGAGAACCTGCAAACAAGCATGGACTACTTTGAACTTGATTTATTTTGGTGCTATTTAACTTTGCTTTGTAAAAAGTCATATTTAGGAAAATTGCAGTAAATAAAATATGAACCACTTTTTTTGTGGTTCATGAACCTGCTCGCACACAAAGTTAATTAGCAACTCACATTGCACAAACACAATGTATTTACACACCTGGACATGGTGAAGGAAACTTGCCAAAGGTCAAACAGAACATTAAAATGGCAAAAAAAAAAAACAGGAATTAAAATGACTTTGAACAAATGTGGTATGGTTATGGTTACCAGTCAGGCTGGTGTAAGCATTTTTAGAAATTGGATGATATTGTGGGATTTCAATGGTCAGCCACATCCTGGGTTAACAGAGAACAGAGTGGAAGCACATCCAGTAAGCGCCTGATATGTGGAGAAATATGCCTTGTTGATGTCAGCCACCTCACAATCACCTCATATGGGTTTCAGCAGAATGCACTTGGTGAGGGGCCACAAAGCAAAAGCAAAGCACACACTGGGATCTAAACAAGACAAAATAAAAGATCTTACTGAAATAAAATGTAACCTTTAGCACTGAAATAAGATTTATAGTCAGTAGGTAGAGAACAGAATACAAAAAAGAAACAAAAAATCTCAAATTGAAATAGTAAATCATGTGCAGAGGACAATGAGTGACATCAAAAACATCAACTCAAAATGATCTGAATATATAACCAAGGTGACTAACAAAGCACAAAGACACTTAGATTATAACACTCAGAGGACTATTTTCATCATCTTTTTCAGTCTGTGTTGCAGAGAATTAAAGCAGTTGTGAAGGCAATTGAGGCCATAATCCAGTATAAGTAAGGATACACAGATTAAAGAGACAGATGCATATAAATTCTGTATGCAACCAGCAAGAGCGGCTTTCTAATTTTATTTTTTTTTTTTAGTTCAAACTTTTATCTATTTTTTTTCCAACCCTTTGTTTTACCAAAATCCTAAAGGTCTGCTGCTGACTTTGAGTCAGAAACAGCAAAGATGCAATCAGGCAACATAAAGAAATACCATGACAGACCTTTCTGGTATAACAATCGATTCTGATATCATTTAGTGCTTGAGAGGGGAGCCAGCTACGAGGACTGCCGTCTCAATTTCCTCTCCCATTTTCTAGCTCGTTGAAGAGCTCGCGATTCAGAGTTGGGCAGAAAAAGGTAGAGGGTGTTTGGGACAACTCACATTGCTGCCTTTGGCCTTGTTGACTCCGACTTCGCGAGTTGGGTGAACATCTGGATGGTTGACCGCCTTATGCTAAAAGGTGAACTGCTTACTGTGGGCTCTTAATTCAGGAAAGTCCATCTGTTTAAAAGCTTTTAGTTCAACATGTACAATGTCCTAATGACTGGATAAGCAGATCCAGAACTTAATGCTTAGCTTTGGTCAGACAAAAGGCAAGTCCTCTGATATTAATCTTGTGACATTAGTGATGGAAACAAAATCAGACTTAGATGTAACATGCTGTTCAAATCTGATATTTATTGTATTTCAGGGTCAGCCATCCCGTCTCTCTGGGGAAAGAGGGCTGCTTTTAGATCTGCTGTCAGTGCCTGTTGAACGTCATTCTCTTATGATGACTCAGGCTCATTTTTCAGAGCCTCGAGTTATTGACTATAGTACAGCATCTCTGTTTAGTACTGACATGGAGGTGTGGCTGTCACTGTGTCTCTGCCACATTTTTAAGAGCTATCGACAGAGAACAACGTTTCGAGTCTTCTTCTGCTGCCAACTTCACACTAAAGCTCCTGAACAACAGTATAGCACGAAAAAGGTCTTTAGTCATGCATCTTTGTTAAATCATCATTCCTTATCTGTTCTGATTCATATTGAGACGGTTTTTATTTAAACCCAGCTCAAATCAGGGTCTCAAGTGTGAAAAGTACAAGGATGTTGTACTTTTACATTTAAGTTTTTTTTTGTCTCCTCTTAAGGACTTTTTATGTGCAACGTTCCAACATGCAAACAATATGAGCTAAGTAAACTTCCAGTACTTTCATTTTAGCATAAGCAGAGTGTAAAAGTATGGCAATAGAGAAAAACTGTTTAGAGTAATTGTGAGCACTGTGTCAGAGCTACACAAATCACTTTAACAAATTGAATGACCAACAGATATTTGTGGGTAACATCCTCCAACTCACAGGGTGAGATGAAATTAAGTAATGTTTTTAAGAAAATAAGCATTTTTGTTCTTACAAATAGAACAAGTGTCCCAAATCACAAACTTTTTAAAAATGTGTTATATAGTATTCCAGTTTCATGTTACTAATGCCAAAAACAATCTGAAAATTCTCTCTTGTAGAGCAATTGGAATAAGAGTTTCAGAAATCTCAGAATACAAAAATAAATAAATAAAAAGTTCAGTGAGCAATAATCCATTTTAGTTTCATTCAGTCTGTTTAACTTAGATTTCAAACAAGACATAACATTCAGTCCAAACTCATTAAAATGTTGAATAGTCATTTTGCCAGCGTTATCTGGTGTTTTGTACCTGCTTCATTTTACTACCAAGCACCCAAAGGATTTAAAGTGGAGAATCCCTCAATGACTATGCAGCCAAATACTTTTGGCCAGCCTGACAACATCCATAAAGTTGCACAGTGCTGCACTACTTTCACATTTGCAATCTGCACTTAAATTACAATTTGACAGACTATTTTCTTTTTATGCAATTGCAAATAATTCCAGGTTTTAAAGACTTAAACATCCTTTTATAAATAAAGTCAGTTATTTCACTTTTTACTTATTTTTCTTGCAAGTTTTATATGAGCAAGACAAGCACACTCACTGAAACATGCGTCAATGAACACATGAGGTTTTGATGGAAGGACCCTAATGCAGACAGCAGACGAAAACAAACAGTTTCACTTAAAAAGGGAATCCTAAACTTTACAAAAGCAAAGGTCCAGTTGAAATAAAAGTAAAAAATAAATAAAAAAAAACATCGCAGGAGAAGCACAAGCAAACATTGTGTGAATAATAGAATGATCTGAACAACAGCAATATTTGCTGGAAAGTTAATTACTAAACAAGGAGCAGGTGGCTGATTAGAAACAGCATGCAGCTGTGAGGGAAGGCGAGTAACTGATGAAGACCTCAGAGAATGGGAGAAATGTCTGATGAAACACATGGAACAGAAAACAAATACACAAGAACTAAAATAAAGCAGAGTTAAACAAAATTTAAGTCTCAAAGATCATGACCATAGCACCATATTCTGTGGAATGAAATCATCCTATTTTGTCCATAGTGATTGCAAGAGGTCAATCTTTCCCCATTGAGACAGCACGGATGTTTTACTTACATTATTGGATTCACCATTCATTAAGTTTTTCCTTACATAACATCAACATCCTCAATATCAGCTTTGAACTAAATCTTTTCTATATTGTACGTTTTTCAATGTTTTGCATAAAGCTACTTATTCATTTTGGCAGTGCACTTAAAATAATGTATTTGAACGTTTTTTGGTTTTCTGGGCACTTTACATTGATTTAGATGGACTGCTTGATAGTTAACGTTTTTCCCCAACCTGGGATGAGGAGTGGCTTTTGTAACAAGCAACAGGAAACAATAGTTTTAAAAAATGTCAAATGCAGTTTTTTAGTAATCAGCCTCTCAGACGTTTTCAATTTAATTAAATTTATTTATTATTATTATTTTACAAAATTATTTTGAGATCGTTCTAATATCTATTATGATGTTTGATTTTGCTTAAGTTATATGTATTTAACAGCAAAGTCTGTCAAATTAGGATTTTTTTAACCTATGAATTCAGAAACCCAGGACACTCCTTAAATTTACATTCTTCCCCTGGACTACTTAATTTTTTAGAAGTAGTAGCCTGTGAGAAATCAGTGATTTGTCATTCCCTTCAAGCTTTAATGAAATAGAACTTTTGCTTTCAAGTTGCACAAGGATCTTTCGCAACAATCTGGGTTAGTTTGACATAACTGACTTTTGACATAATCGTGGTAATGGTAGCTTAAGTTGCTTAAAAACTAACACTATTAGATTAAACTTTTTTTGTGCAAAATAAAGCATTGTTTTTAAATGACAAAGACATAACAGATACGCAAATAATGAATGTCAATTCAAATCTAACTGTAAATATTTAAACAGCCTTATGGGATCAAATGATTTATACCGTGGCCACAAAACTTCCTACTTTATCTATGTAACTTCCCTCTTCTCTATAAATTTATGTTTCGGTCACATTGAGGCCATACAATGCTCAGAAACCAATGCTGGAGTCATTATTTATCCCTGCAGTAAAACCAGAGACAGGAGTAGTGCTGAACATTAAGTTCTACTATTTCCCATAATTTTAAGGTAGAAATTTGAATAACATGTGCTCACACATATAAATATTTCTACTTTAAATATGTTCAACTGTTTACTATGTGTGCTGCTACTTAATCAACCAGTACATTTTATTATTTCATACATTTCCCACTTTGTGGTAAAGTATATCCTTCACATCATTCAGTCAGTTTATTCAGCATATTTCTCAAAAATGTGAGAATGTACAAAACTGCCATCAAATTATTAATAACTTGTTCATTTACAATGTAGTCTAATCTGCTTGATAAAATTCATCCATCCGTTCCCAATGTTGATTGTCTGTAGCTACAAGCTTCTTCATAAGATTGTATGTGATACACACACAGAAAGTAGAAAGTATAAAAAATTGAAAAAAAATTACTGAACTTTTTTTTACATTGAGTAAAAAAAAAAAAAAGTCTTGCTTTTCTTCTTTTTTTAGAAATAAGCAGAAGACTGTGGCATGGAGTTGTTAATGTGTGTGATCACGTTTACGCCTTTTTTTTTGACACAACAGCCTTTAGAAAATCAGGCCCTAAATGTTGGGAATACATTTATGCTGCATAGTCAGGGCATTTAGTCAAAGATGATGGGAGGCTGGATGGAACACAATACAGGGTGAACCTTGACAAAAATCAGCCCCAGGCTATTCAAAACCAGGCCAGGGTTTCACTTCTTGGCAGGACAATGACCCCAAACATACAGCCAGAGCTACAATGGAATACATTTGATCATGCCCTAGACGTGTGTTAGAATGACTTAAAGTACTGACAGAAATCCTGTTGAAAAGTTGTGGCAAGATTCATTATGTTACAAAGTATTATGTCAGGTGGCCTGAATACAGGCAATGCCACAGTTCATGTTTCTATATTTGTAAAAAAAAAAAAAAAACAACATTTTACATCATACCACTTACGTAATTTTTATAAGGGTTTATTGGAAATTCTATATATGCCAAAAGGTAAAAATGTCCAAGGGTATGAATACTTCCAATAGCCATTGTACATAAAAGAGTGGAACCATTTTGCCCAAAAAACAATCCCTGAAACATTAAAATAGCTTTTAGAGTGCTTTTGTTAAAGTTAGTCCATTATGCAAAGACAACAGCTTAGCTATTTGAGAATGGGAGAACCTTAATGTAGCACACTGATGATGGTTCAGAATTAATGCAGTGTTAATGTATGTATGGCTGGGCGAACCTGTAAATGATGCAGGCGCTGTTTCGACACGTATCACAGTTGGCTGTGTCTTGTCCCGTTCTGTATGAGAGCCTGCAAAAAGAAAGAGAAACGTTTCTGTGAATTACAGTTGGCTTTGCATATGTCAACAGCTATGGGCATGAGCAATCAGATTTGTTCTAGTTACAGCTGAACTAAAAACGCTGCAGTGTTGATCTTGTTGATCTCTTAGATTTGGTTAACTGATGAGCAGATTTGCTAATTTTATCTGGTTGAGTTATCTTGCTTCGCAATGGCAGTGCGCTATAATTTCTACAGCACAACTTTCATAATAGAAATCTTCACAATCTGTGCCACTCAATACTTTTCTCTCATCTAGCAATGCAATCATTGTGCTAAAAGCCCTCTACAAATCACCAACGGTAATTCAGGTGTTCTCCCCTGAAGAAAGAATCTCCTATGCGCTACACGACTGTAATTGCTTTAACAGTCTCCATCTTTCAAACTCAGATTATTCATAACCTCAAATATGAATTTCCTTAACCAAGTGCACTCATTGTTACTGGCACAGCATGCGCTTTAATGTCTGTTTAGCAACATAGGAAACATCCAAGAATGGTCGTGTTCAGGTCCTACATGTAACTGCATGCTGTCACGGCGGCCCTTCAAACTGATGGATGACATGTGGAGGAGGTCGACCCCGCCTGCCTATGATGGCATGGGAGGTGACCTCCTTGAAGAGGGGAACAGATCTGCTTCTGCGCGGATCGAAAATGCTGATGAGCGCTAAAGGGCGACAGGTTTATTCGCCCTGCCCTGTTCTCAAATGAAGTGTTCTCCAACAGCTGTGAGCAAGGACAGGAACTCGGCGCAAAGACAAGGACTGCTCCAGAGATGAGCAGCCTGGATTTATCTTTAGCTCCATGTCATTTAAACAGCTTCTCTCCGTAATTCATCACAAATAATAGTCACTACATGTATTTAACACAGCCATTCACAAAAGAATATCCATGACCAAATCTACTGACAATGAACTGAAACACAGAATGATGTGCTGTTGAGGTATTTGCTAGTATCAGTTGTCCTGGGACATGGTTTGCCCTCAAGATTTGAGCTTCACTGTGCACACCCCCTGCCTATATACCTGCTGCTCTGCCTGCCTGAGCACTGCATAATGTGAGAACAAAGGTCACCATCTTGAGTGGCCCTTCATGTTTCATTTATAGTGCAATGCAGTATATGTTTACATTTTTGCAGTAGGATTGTACAAACCTTTCCCTTATCATTTATGAAAACAGGCACCAAATAATTTGTTTCAGCATGAATGTTTGCATCATCTTTGACAATATTTCAAGGAACATAGCCCCTTTAAAAACCTCACTTAGTTTTCCCCGTCACATGTTTTGGTTCTCAAATTAAACATTGACTGTAATTGACTTACTTTTGCCAAAAACAATTCTAAGGAAAATCCCAAAAGAAGTGAAACATGCAACAAATAAATGGGTTGTTTGTGCTTCTTATTCTTGGGAGTTCACAAAAAACCTCCACTCGGAAAGTCTGACTTCACTAAATTTAAGGACAAGTGAAACATATGGTGAGCACCCATCTCCTTATCACTTTCTTGCTTTCATAAAGTTTTGGTTTTATAACAAATGGAGGGGGGGGTGGGGGGGGGCAAAGCAACTACTGATTCACTGACATGTGATGGACTGGTGGTAAATATTAAAAACAAGAAATTTCACCATCACATAGTGCAGTGAGTACAGTCAGCTGTTTGCTGATAAGTCGCCGTTGTGCCACTTGGTGTTGCTAGAGAAATCAATGGCAAAGTTAAAGGTTATCTTTGCTATTAAATTCACAAGGCTACGCAATGTCAGGCATGATAGTCCATACTATGGTGAAGATAAAAGCTAGAGGTTATGATTTAAGATATTTACATCTTAATCAAAGCACTCGGTGACTGATCCAAATGGCTGAACCTCCTCGGGATGCAGCCAAATTCTCCAAAGTCCTGCTAATGATCTGATTATTTGACTCAGGTGTGTTGAAGCAGACACACATCTAAATTACAGGACACCAGACCTCAGTGCACGGACTTGGAGAAGTTCTATCGTTATCTGGTATATAGCAAGCATTTACCAGCATTTCAACCAATAGCAGCTTTATATTTAAAATCTTTAAAAAATATTTGGCTGAAAGTCAAAATTACTGAAGAAAGATTGTTTTTCCAGATCTGGTTCCCAACAGAAAAACACTGATTAATCTTATGTTGTCTTTTTGTAAATTGACCAAAACAATTGCTATGATTTTAGTCATAATCAAGCAACAGCAGCCTGCAACCGCACCCAACATTTAGCCACTTGTTTAATTTGCTCCTGAGGCTTTTCGCTCCAGTCATTTTGATACAAAATTAGGACTAACTGAAAGAGGCACATTCAAAACAAGATTGAACACTAATTACTAAACTCTTCTGTAAATTGCAGACATTTTTTGAAAATTCTGCTCAAGCACTGCAATGACTGCAGTAGGCAATGACAAACGGGAAGGTTTCTATAAAGAAATGTGAAAATATTTATTGCATCCTTTTCTCTAAAATAAGAAGAATAATAGAATAGATGGTATGAGATGTTGGTAAAAATAATGACAAAAAATTTATTTTCCTTTTTAAAGACTTGCTTAGAATCACTATCTGGATCTTGTTCCTGGTCACATATGAAAACATAGCTTTTTATGTGCAGATTGTCTTCAGTTCAATGCAGTTAAGACTAAAATATTCTGTATAGCCCAGTTTTTACAAGAGCTATCGTCCATTCTGGTATGAACCGGGGAAGCTTAGAAGAAGTTGTACTCCCATCTGGAATTTCGTACGCAGCAGCTGCTTGGCCACAGATGACCTTTCCCTTTGACTGGTTCATCAATATAAGTCTTAAACTTTTACGGTTTACTGTAAAAGTTCTCACAGTAAAACCATGAGAAGTTTTACTTCCTGTAGTCTAGAATCTAGAGATATTAGTCATTAACTAAGAACATTTGTTCCCCTTGGGTTCATGCAACATGCCACACAGGGAATTTAAGATTCAGAGTTTTTAGGGAGCAGCTGTGATAAGGAATGAGTCAGCGGCTTTATAAAGCACAACCTTTCTTGTTATTCTCTTTAATTTCCTTTTTATTGCACACCAAGCCAGAATAACAGTTTAGGATAAAATGTAACTATGCATTGTCCTGTAAAAATATGTACAAACATATGTACATATATGACTTATATTTTTAAGTCAACGTACCTGAAGATGTTTTTGAAAAATATGTTTCAATTATTAGAAAGAATGCTGCTCTTAAGTTATGATGCATTGGTGCAATGATCCTTGACACACTATTGGCTACTGTTTGCAAAAGAGCTAATCCAGGAGTGCCATTTCTTTTACTTGGCTCTGATTTGCTGTACCCTCAACCTAATAGTCACATCACCAGCCTCTGAACAATAATAGGATAATTTTGACCTCTCGTGATAAATTTCTTTGGTGTATAGGATGTTCTGACAATGCAGTAAGATGGCCAATGTATAAAATATGATGCAAACTTCAGAAATATGTTTTAGACTCGAGTGCAGCAAAGATTTAGAAAAGCCTATCCGACTGTCCAGCCATGTCAAAGCAGAAAACACGGTACCAGAGAAGGTAATCTAACAACGCTGGCTCACAATGCCCAAACACTGCACACTGCAGATGCTTCAAGCAGGCAGAATTTTGTAGAGATGAAAGGCAGTGCTCTGAGGTCGCACTAATTGGGCCTTTAAAACAGAGTCTTAAAGTGGCACCAGGGTGCCTTCTTCTGTAGTGGGAATGAGTAACACTTAAATAAAATTTTGCCCTGCTTTCGTTTGGATTTTATAGATGTCGTTTTTGTGTTGCTTTAAGAGCCTGGCTGTGAACAAAGTTCTAGAACTTTAGTTAGCCAATATAAATTTCACTCTTAATAAGTAGCACACATTGTGTTTTGAATAAGATTAGAGGATTAGAGAAGGATTACAGTCAACTGACAATGCAGACCAAAGTAACCTGTTATTGCTTACCAAAATCAAAATCTGCTTTATTGGCCAAGTTTGTGCATACAATCAAAGAATTTCACTTCGATTCAACTTTGCTCCCAATCTGCAAACAATTTAAATATAAATATGTCCACTTTATGTGGAATTTCACAAATCACATATATTCATGTTATGATTGCTTCTAACGCACCGTTTCTGAGCCAAAACCAAGAAATGCAGAGGTACTGTGGAATCTAGTCCAATTGTCCATGTCCAGAATACGTGTTTGTAAATCCCAAAGGATGATTGACTCTATCAGCTGCAGATTTAAAGCTTCTTTCATAGAACATGGTTCTGAAGCTAAATCTAAATTCAGGAATTTGTTGAGAAACTAAATCATTTAGAATTTCATTACACATGAAATGTTTGGTTTTCAATTAATGCTGAGGCAGCTGTTTTCTTTTTTTGTTGTTGTTTTGATTTTACCAGCCTAACCTTTTTGCTCTATTTCTCTTAAGGAATGAGTTTCATTCTAACATTTTTATAATGTTTAACCTCTTGACCTTGAGTAGGCTGACAGGAAGGGGGTCAGGAGAGGGGGAAGACGTGTGGCAAATGTCGTCGGGTCTGGGAGTCGAACCGGCGACGGCCACGTCGAGGACTCAAGGCCTCCAAATGTGGGTGGCGCTATCCCCTATGCCACCACAGCACGCCCCTTAATCTATTGACTTTTGCGTTTATTTTTCTCTCTGGAGCAGTGCCTGTATTCTTCGTAGGAAAGCCTACAATCTTTGCAATCTTGCATTTCGATGCAGTCTTGAAACGATCTTTAGGTCAGTGTGCCAAAAACAGTACAGGTAAAAAAAAAATGAGCATGCAAAATAATCAGATCTCCAAAAGCAGTTGTGGTGAACAATGTCTAAAAAAATTAAAGCAAAAGGTGCCCTGAAAGCAGAATCAACAAAATAAGGTATATTAGCATCTTCCCGGACAAAAAGAAGTTAGTTAAGGCAAGAAGCCATTACAATATGCACTTGATGAATGGACAATGGAAAAATTGAATTTTACATGAGCTACTATAAACATGAGAAATGGATGCACTTATCCAGAACACGTGTGACAAATAGACAAGGAATCAAGACTAAGAAGCCAGTACTAAAAACTAAGTAAATTTAAAAAACAAAGTGGGTTTGGGCAAAAACAAAAGCAAGAACCTAAAGAACCAACAAAAATCTAAGTATTATTCAGAACAACGCAAAACTCAGGAATCAACCAAGGAAAGAAAAAGCCCAATTCTGATACCTTCACCTGTCACCAGTCAATTGGAGAGTGGTGCAGTTTCTTTTATCTAGCTTCCCCAGAAATCCCTGCATGTAAGGAAAAAAAAAAAAGAAAAAAAGTATGTTGATTGCTACTTTCTTTTAGGGTTTAAAACCAAACACTGAGGAGGGATAATTTTTTTAATGCAAACTATTTAGTCTTTTCTGTAGCTCAGAATATTTAATATAGCCTTGAAGCTAACAGAGTGACATTAATTAATAATGTGCTTTAAATGCAACTACAGCTTTACAAGGTAGTAAAAACAGGTTAAATAACATAAGATGCACCTACAGTATGTTGTGAAACATGATGTAACTATGTGCAACGTCACAGTCATGATTACTGTGAGCAAATTCATTGTAGTTTGACTTTGTAAAATGTGTTGAAATTTAAAAAGAATGCTGGCTAAAGTTTATGAATTAAAAGTGGATCTGTACTTCACAACTTTTTTTTAATTAATTAATTAATAGGAATAAAAGTATAAAGGAATCATAGTAGTAGAAAAGGCTGAGGAAGCATTTCATATTTTTTGTGTATTTTTCCACACCCTAAACACACATTGTATCCAGGATCCACAAGCATTGAGTTTTTATGAGTTATAAAAGATAACTATTGTTATTAGTTCATTTTTAAATTTTTTGACTTAAAAATTTAACAAGAGGAAGTTTTGAAAGTTATCATTTCAAGCCTCTAACCAAACAGATTCTCACCTAAGGCTTGTGCCTAAGTACTGACTCTACACCCTATGCTTTTTCAGGGTAGAGTGTCCCACCTGTTTTGTGGGACTGCATGGATTACTACAGGGAATGATCTTTCAGTCCTTAAAAAGTGTGGCTTTTCAGGGGCACATTCAAAAGTAAGAGTTGTAGAAGCTGAGCTTGCATTTCTCTTAAGGAATTTATATTTAAATATCTTATCTTTAGAATGTTTTCATTTACAGAGCGAAGGACCAAGGGACAGGAGGAGTGTGATATCTTTGGAATTGGTATTCGGGCGATTACAGGCAAAAATCTCTGAGTTTGAGCAGATCCTTCGATACAATCCCAAAAAAAACAAGAAATATTGTTTTATGTTTAATTTGTAGCAAATTAAAAACAGATAACTTTGAAGATAAGTAAAAGTTAACAAGTATAATCAGCTGCTTGACAACTAAAGACTGGCATAACAGGGAGAAGGTTTCATGTCACCATGCAATGTTACAAAAAATATTTTCGAAAAGCTTTCTTTGCTTGGTTTTAAATTCCTTAATATAGTAAAATATGACCTTTTGCTCTTGGGTGGTTGAAATATTCCTGCTACCTTCCGCTTCCTTTTGTTTCTCTCTGCAGGAAGGCTCTGGGATGTGGTCATATGTACACCTAGTCAAACATAATGTTTTGCATGTATTAAAGTTGAGATTCATGCATAATTCCAGGTCTAATATTCTCTTACAGGAAATCCCATGAAATTCTTGCTCCGTCACGTGAGACGTGATTACATGTTTCATACAAGTGTAAACATATGGAAATATATGAAAACACGGGGATCACATGTTTTTCTTATTTTTCACCATAAAAAATTCCAAATCCACAATTATACCTTTGATTTTTAAAGTGACTCAAATCATTACACATGGTTTTATTGTGATTTCTACATGCAACATTCCTGGGATTGTTTTGTATGGGTTCTCAGTGACATAGTTCTTTATTTTTGTCTTCTGAAACAAGCTCTAATTTAGTCAGTTTATGCAGTTATTAGTCATGATGAGAAAATAGTGTGTCATTTACAAGCTTCCCAGTTGGGTTTTGTGCCCTTGTGAAAGTCTTGATTGATGCTGTTCTGTGTCTTGATACCATAAATTACTTGGAGGTGTCATGTTTCTTTCCAGTGATGCATGGCAATAAGAAATAAGTAGTACAATCCTTAACATTTTAGTATGATTCTGCTCTAAAAATTCTCCGTGAGTTGCACAGAATTTTGCATAAACTTAATTTAATCAGTACTTCGCTGCTTTTGTATAAAATTACACAATTAATTGCACTGTACTTACCCTTCCCTCTGTGCTTCCCCTTTCTCCAGCTCCTGAATAACTCCAAGAAGAACCTTGATGGTCTCCTGGCTTGAGCTGATGAGATTCTCCATGGCCTGCAGCTGTGCTTTCATATCCTTGTCTCCAGATAAGGGTATTATCTGCTGGCTGCTCCCCAAGCCTGGAGCTTGTATGCCTCCTGGTGGAAAGCTCTCATCCCCCTTAGCAGTCCTCTGCAGTTTAGAGGAGGCTGATGCATGCCTTGTCCGACACTGCCCTTGCGACTGCACGGAGCATTTAACACTATGAGGAAAAGTCTGAGACTGCCGCTCATTTAGCTGTGCACCCTTTTTCCGTTTACAGCTCACCGAGGGACTTCCTATGGCCTCCACTTGTGTCAAAGAGTTCCACGCTACTGGGCCAGTGCTCTTTGGCTTGTGTTCTGAGAACTCAGAGTCCCCCAGCTGGCGCTTTGAGGATGAACCAGGGTCAGTGTCGTCTTTGAGTAATCCTTTGTGTTTAGTCCACTTCCCACACATTTGGTACTCCGGTTCATTTTTAGAAGACTGCTCACTCGAATGTCCCTCTTCTGTAAAACGTGAGGAGTCTGGATATGAAGGTCCATCCACACAGTTGGCACTCGACAGCAAATCCTCCGTGCCACTGCTGTCATCCGTGTGATGAAGCAGGGCTTTTGTCTGTCCTATAATCTGTCCCTGATACTTGGAGGATTCTCCAACCTGCTGCCCATCGTCTCCCCCTGTCTTTATGTCACTCAAAAAACCATTGTTTTGTCGTCTGTAATCTTCTACCATGGCTGTATGTTTAAATGTGTGTCCTTTTTTCCTCTCGAAAGGAAATGTTTTGTATCGCTTAGTGAGGTCTGGTGAGGTCTGGACACCAGTGCTCCTGGTTACATTCGGAATTGAGCGCCTAGCCGGCATGGTCATGTACTTTCTATGGGTTACCTTGCAGGAAATAGACCTTGAATGTCTTCCCCGCTGCTCTTTCTGAGCTTCACAGATATCTTTGAAACGTACTTGTAAGGCTTTGTTTCTCTTTTTCACCTCTTGCCCGCTTGAATCTGGTCCAGAGTGCGACGTGTGTGAAGGTCCCTCCTCTGAGTCTGAATCATCTGAATTTGACAAAACAATGCATGTGGTGTCCTCTTTGCTCACCATATTTCCTGAAATAAGAAGAAAAAGTAGTTTGAGTGTTGCATGTTACTTCATAAGCAAAAATGTATCTTTTTGTAAAACAGAGTGAATATATGTTCATGGTTTTATGGAATAAAGACAAACTAAGTAAGAACCCTTGAAGTTTACAGCTGACCAACTCTGTAAAACCAGTTTGTCCTTATTTTGTTTCCTTTTTATACGCCTCTTTTTATGATGAATTTTGGTGTCTTTTGGAAACAACAGACTTTTGGCACCCTCAGTTTTTTTGCTAGATGTCTCATGTTTTGTGTGTATTGGATGCTTACATGACATCACTGTCTTGCAAAAACATTAATACTTCAAAAACCTTCCCACATCTTGTTTTACTGAACCCACAAATTTCAATGTATTTTAATGAAAAAAAAAAAAAAAAAAAAAATATATATATATATATATATAAAAAAATTCCCTTCTCACCCACCCCGGGGGGGGTTTCTTTCTCTTAGCTCGGG
>CAEFZY010061743.1:0-18141 GCA_903066815.1 Brachyrhaphis roseni
AGATGCTAACTCAAGAGTTCCAGTTAGCTGTTTTAGTAAATCTTTCAAATATTCTTGACGAATTAGTAGCAACATCGGTACGTCAGTAATATAATTCAACAGAAAAATAGACAACCAAGTTCATGAAAATGTAATCGCACTTACCTTTTAGAATTAATTTTTGTTTGAATATTCCTGAGCATAGCTAATTCGTTAGCTTATGCTATTAGCTTTTTACACCGTTAAGCTATCGCCTAATTCTAAGAGGCTAATCGGTCTTACTTTACTCAAATGAATTTTAAAAACTTGAAATTAACTGTTGTTTTGTAGCTGCCATGCTTTCAGGGTAGTCGAGGAAGTAAAATAAAAATCTGTACTTCTATTGGCTCCTCAATAACCCGGAAGAGGTGGAGTTATGAATCGTCTAGCTCTTTTATTTTTTCCCACCATATTTTCTGATTTTGTTTTGTTTTTGCTTTTTCTGTGGTAAGATAAGATTATCCAGCTTTTATTCAATGTTGTTTGTTTTAGTTGTAACTTAGCCAGATTTTTTTTTTGTTTGTTTAGCTTCCTGGATATCAGGTTACAGCTTGCTCCTGCCTTTGGATATTGATTTCTCTCTGACTTTGGTTTGTAGAAGTTTTTTGCAACTGCAAGACAAAAGCATTTTTCCCAAAGAAAACATCCAGGCCTGACTAAAATCTCCCAAAAGCTTTTTGGAAAACTGTTACGATCTGATGATACCAAAATAGACATTGTAGCTCACAAAGTCAAAATTTACTTTTAGTCACAAAAACAACACACAATATCACCTAAATAACTTCATACAAGCAGTGTCCCAGTGAGTTCAAATACATCCACAATAACCAAAGAATGATTTCACCAAAAACAGGTAGAATTTTAGAAAGGCTTAGCTAATGTCTGAACGATGAATTATGCAACCAGGTTATTGCACTTTTTGAGCTCTCTATTTTACAGGGTTTTTTGTGTGTTGAATTGTGCAAGATGTCCCATTAAAAGTAGAAACATTTGCATTATTCATCATGCTCTGAATGTGAATGTTTAAGTCTCCCAAACCTGTCATTTTAACACAGGTGTGGACACTTTTGGTAGTTGTAAAGTTGCAGCCCCTGGATGTTTTAACAGACACATGCCACACTTTTTGGGTTTTTGACTTGCATAAAAAATAAACTTCCATACAACCCAATAAAATACATTAAAGTTTGTGATGTATCCAAAAAATGGAAAGAGTCAATGCTTTTGTAAGAAATTATTAATAATTTCCACTCTCTAAAGAGATAATCCAAGCGTTAGAAGGTATAATTCATGGTGGCTGTTTTCTTTTATTTGTGTAGCACAAAGAAGAAGTTACTGGAATGATCCAAGATCTTTTCAAAGGAAATGAAACAGATCTAGTGAGGAGGATCCAAGAAATGCATCACATCTGAATGAGAGGGGGGGAAAAAACAAGAAGTTCCAGTTTTAAAACTTGCAGAACAGCCTGCACTCCTCATGTACTCTTATCTCCACCTGCACTGTTTTTCCTGGAGTCACCTGGGGCAGCCAACACATCCATCCTCAGATCCTGTGAAAGCCCACCCTTGCCTACACCCAGCCGGATCTGATCTGCTGACGTGTCGGCTCCTGCTGCCCAGCCAGTGCTCATGCTCCAGCGAGCGGAGGAATCAAGAAGGCAGACAAACAAAACTGCCAACATGGCAGCAAAACACTTTTACCGACAAGGCTTTTTACTACTTTTATTTAACTTTATTTCAACCGCAGCTTTGGAGAAGAGGTTCTCCGACTTTAAAAGATGCGCCGACGAGGAGTGCAGCAGTAAGTTTGCTGTCTTGGAGACATTCAGGGATGCGTCCTGTCGCCTCCCCTTCGTCCAGATTCTACAGTTAGCCATAAACTGAGCCTTATCTCTTCACTTGTTGCCCGTCGATTTTTGCGACCTTGACTGCCTCTTGCGGTTATTCAGTTTAACTTTGACATACACCGCGAAAAGCGGATATGATAGATATTAAAAGTAGCTTAAAACGGACAGTTTGGGCGGACTCAGGTTGTGTTGGCTGTCTTCCTGGTGGCTTCGGCCTGCCTCGCTAACGTTAGCTCAAAAATTAGCCACCGGCCGGCTTGAGAAGCTCACGTTAGTGCAACACTCGGTCCAAACAGCCGTTTGACTTCACTGTTAAATTTATGCAATTGCGTCTCGAAACATTAGAGTATAAATTAAATTTAGATTTATTTTAAATAATTAAATATAAGGAGTTAGACGTATGAATATCAGTGTTTATTGCTGTTCATTTTGGAAAATTCTGGCTTATAAATATACAAAGGTTAGAATATTATGTAGCAACTGTTTTAAAAAAAGGATTTTTAATGCAATCTTATTCATGGATTGCACAATAATAGCAACACTATTAAAGTTTATCGCTAAAAATGTTAGCTCTTCACATAATGCCATGTCCAAGCTTATTCATGGAAAGCTTAGTGAAAGGAAAAACAACTGAATCCCTTGAGAGGATTATGAAGCAAAATCTAGTCGAGAAGATTCAAAACACCTGGAGTTAGTGCCTCAAGAGTCACCACACAGATGCACCATGGAAATTGACTGCAGCCCATTGATAAGAAGTGTTTTACCTGGTCTAAAGTCCTTTTATTAGATGGAACAAATTTTGCATGTCATTTGGAAGGAAAGATCCTGCAGAATGAGTGGAAAGGCACACAGTCCGAGTTGTTTTGAAGTGTTGTCTCTTTAAATCTCCGAGTTCAGTGATGATGTTAGAAGCCATGCCATCTGCTGCTGCTATTTCTGCTATGTTTTATCCAAAGTCAGCACAGCAGTTTATCTGGGAATTTTAATGCACTTCGTTATCCTATGCTGATGAGCTTTACGGAGATCCTGATTTCTTTTTCCTGCAGGACTTTACAGGTGCCCTCTTTACCAAAAGTACAATTCTCTACCAAGAAATTGCTGTATTTGACTGGCCAACAAATTCCCTTGCAGTTTATATGTGATTTTATTTAGAGGGAAATGAGACACTAGTTTTGTTAAGCCACCAATCAAAGGATTAGTAATCTTTTGATTGGTGGCTTATTACAACAGAATACTAGTTCGTCTCACAAAACATCAAATCTCATTTTTCCGGCTCATTTCTACTTTAAATTTTAAATGGGATGGTGGGATTGATTAAATGTCTTGGCAGTTCATCACCATCTGGCTTTGCGGATTCATTTTTTACTTTATTAAGAATTGCATTTTCCTAAATGGCACATCTGTCAGTAGATGGACTGTTATTTGCAGTTTATGTCAGCTGAGCAATATATGCATCCTTGAAATATGTATTTTGTTTCTTTTCCAGTGCTTCTTTGCCGGGGAAAAGCTGTAAAAGATTTCTCAGGACCTGATTGTCGGTTCCTTTCATTTAAGAAATCTGAAACTATATATGTATACTATAAGCTGTCTGGAAAAAGGGCTGACCTATGGGCAGGAAGTGTGAGTATACTGTGTTTAATGTATGATCACTTTCTTGCTTAAATTGTTCTAATAAAGAAAACCATTTCTTCCTGAAAGGTTGGAAGCAACTTTGGATATTTCCCAAAGGACCTTCTAGCTGTTAACCACCTTTATACAGAAAAAGAACTTGAAATTAAAGCAGAGGTATGTGAAGATAATGTGCATGTTAAATTACTGGATGAATATCTAATAATGTAAAGCACAGTATGTATTGTAATTTTCATTCATGCTTGTTCTTAGGATACAGATTTTGTCTGTTTTGACACTGGATTTGACAAGTTTGACTCTTACGACATAGACCTACTCTTAGGTTTGTCTGTCGAGGAGAATGATGGTGAGAATAATGGAACAACAGGAAAAGACACAGAGAGCATTGAGGAAGAAACTAAGCCATCAGTAGAGGAAGTGGCTGAGATTGAAACACAAACTGAACATGTTGATAAGTCAAAGGAGCTTCATGAAGACCAAAGTGCCTCTTTGCCTAAACTTGAAATAAACACTTCAACAGATTCATTTTTGTTGAAAGACGAAGGGTCTAATACAGCCACTGTGCCTGTAACAGAGTACGAGGAAGTTCTGCAACAGAATGTAACAGAGTCTCCTGTGCAAATTATGCCAGAAAGTAGTGAAACCACAGATGAATCTGATGTGGAGTCTGCTCCGGTGACGGTTTCTGAAGGAGTGCAGATCCCACAGTTGAAACCTACCCTTGGAACGACCTTTGATGCTGTGGTCACAGAAGAAGAGATCACCACTAAAGTTACTCCTTATGAAGAGGAGGACAGCGAAGATCTACAAGACCATCCAGAAGAACGTAAAGAGGAGGTTCCACTGCTTTCCTTCTTGAAGGAACCCATAGACACTCTGGAAATGGATTCTTCAAAAGAGCAAGAGAAACTTCCACCAGCACAAAAAGAAGAACCAAACGCCAGAGAGGAGAAAAACTTGTGGACTTCACTTGGAGATGCAGTATTTTCAGTTGTCACGGGAGGAGAAACCACAGGAGAGGATGTGAGTTCAGACGAGGATGAGGATGAGGACGAGGACGAGGATGAGACAGAGGAATTTGCTGCAGAACCTGAGAAGAGTTTTGAGAAAACTGAGACGGAACCCCTTTTACCAGACAGTCAAAAACATCCAGGGGACATGGAACCACCTCCTCTAGATCCCCATCAATCCAACTCTGTGGAGCAAGAAATTAACGAAACGAAAAACAATCCCGAGAAGCTTTCGTTTGATGGAAATGTGGGTGATCAAGAAGCGAGTGAACACAAGGATGAAATGGAACAGGAGGATGAAGCATCAAACTCCTACAGTAAGCCAGAACCCCATGAAACAAAGGAGAGTAGTCCGTCAGAAGAGCCGGTATTAAAGGATAATCTTGTAAGCACTCCTGATGATGATAAATCAGATGATGAAACACCTGAAGATGAAGATGAGTTAGAGGATCCAGAAATTAGCAAAACAGACGATAACATACAGGAGAAGACTGCTATGGAAGAACAACTTTTAGACAGTGTGTCGGATGAAAGCAGAACTACGTCCAAGCAGGAATTAGGTGTTACTGAAAGTGAAAAAGTCCCGGACCAATCTTCTGAGCTAAAGCAATCTAATGATTCACATGTCACTGTTGACCAGCATTTAATAACCGATGAGAAACCAGATCAGATAAATGACAACATAGTGACGGATGTTGAAAGTAATACAAGTCAGACATTAGTATCTGTGGAAAAAGAAGAGATTCATGAGCAACCACATGCAGAGGAGGATGAAGATGAAAAAGATGCAGAGACTGAAGAAGAGATTAATGAAGAAAAAGAGGAATTACTTGAGGATGAAAATGCACTTTTATCTGCTCAATCAGATGATGTTATTGCTGAAAAACCCACGGAGGAAACAACTCAGTTAGCCGAGTCAGCTGAAGAGCCAGAATACAGCGAAAATATAATGAAGCTGTCTCTGCTTAGAGATCACTTCACAGAGGAGAAAATGGACCACATCCAAAAGCTTTTGGGTCTCAAAAATCTTTTCAAAGTGGAAGCCATGTTTGTTGATCTGGACACAGAGTTAAAGGCTACTCGCTTGTCGCACACTGATGCCATGCAAGATGTCGAAAGTACTCTCGAGAACATTCTGGAGGCTTCCGAGAACACTATCCTCGACGAGATTGAGAAGATGCTCGACAGCCGGGAAAAAAAACAAGACGAGGAGCATCATGTGGACACAAGTAGTTTGGATGAGGAAACTGAAATGCTTGATGACTTTCAGGAACTTGCTTTTAGTCTACGCCAAAAGTACTCAACGTCCAGTGACAGTACACCTTTAGCAACACCAATAACACCATTGGATAGCACACATGGTAAGTTTGATTTTTAGCTTTTTTAATCTGTTGTTGCGACATAATCTTCTCTTTGATCAATAAAGTGAGATGGGAGATTATAGAGTCATCTTTCTAAAACCATTGAGACCAATATCCTGTTCTGTCTGGAGTTAATTTTCACACAGCTAAAAGCAATTGTGGTCTATAACAGGCAGCCGGATATTTCAAATAACTCATCCAACTAGAATGCCGCTTTACTGCCAACATGGTGTTTCTTCTTTTATTGGGTGCACAGTTCACCTCAGGAATGGAAAAGCGAGTATTTTTTTTGTTTTTTTTATGTGCTGGAATCAGAACTGTTATAAGACTTTGAACCACTGAGGCCCAAAGAAAAAAAGAGCACCTGCAGTGATGTTTTTCCTTTTATTACCAAACCAAACTGAAAAACTATCAGATTTAAGTCAATAATGTACTCAAATTTACATAAATAAATGCCTAAATGATTGCTGGAGCATCAGTTTTCAGTCGCGAAGACAAATCTGAAAGAATGTTTGTTTCTGCTCTACAGACCAACCTCCCTCCAATGTTGCAGAAGAGACTCCCCCCATTGTTGAAGAAAAGTCTGACAATGTGCCAGAAACTGATGAAGAATATAATCTGACAGTAGGAGTAGATCTGGAAGAGGAGTCGACTAAGATTAAAGAGGAGCAGGTGATTTGGAATGAGAAAAACATGATCCCGGAGAAGGATGCTGAAGACTCTGATAAAAACAAAGAAGACCAGTCAAGCCTCACTGTGTCGGACGAGGGGGAAAAGATCACTCAACCCACCCCTGAATATCAGTTGGATGTGGATGTTGAGGCTGAAGTTGAACATTATCCCTCAGGTTAGTAGTCTCTTGTATTGTCTTGGAATAATAAACCCAGTATGTGATATTAAGGCTTGATAATTCTTCATTCTATCATAGCCATAAACTTGGAGTCAAATTTGACCAAACTTCTAAGTGATCTAACAGGTGTACCTAATCAGTTCATAAACCAGATAACCTGATGCAACTTAATGCTAACTTCTGTCAGGATTTGTGGACTCTATGGAGACGGTGACAGAAAAGCCTGAAGAAGAATTGGGATTGTTTGCAACTGGAACTGTTTACATGTGCTGCATCTTCTCAGTAGTCAAGAGTAAAACTGTGGAGTGGACCACTGTGGTAAGTTCATATACATTGCTAGTGTCACGTGTTATATTTAAGCTACATCTGTAAGGTTTCCTGGGTTTCCTGAATGGGTTTGGAGCTGATTTGGAAGGCTAAAAACAATCTATTTGGAGTTCTAACTCAAACTCTGAAACTGAAATGCCTTTCTATTTCAATATTCCAGAGGAAACTTAACTTTTATAAGAAGGGAAAAACTGTTTTGTAGAATTAGGACAGATGGATGAGCCCTTTCCATTAACATAGTAAATAAACATAAGTAGATGTCTTTAAAAATAGAAAGTACACAGTTTAAAACTAAAAAAACAACTTTGTACCAGTGCCATTCTGTTGTAGATGTCCTAAGCAGATATTTCAGAAAAGCACAAGAGCTATTAAAACAATTTTTTTTCTTTATTGCATTTATAGTTAAAAACTTTTCTTACACAGCTTGACAAAGAATTAACCTACTAGAAATGTTAAAGTAATTGCCATCTATCTTTGAATTTTATCAAAACAAAATCAGTTAAATACTTTGAATGAAAATAATCTGAAGTTGTTGTCTAGTCATTTGTTTTGTTTAGTTCTTCAGAAGTTGTCATATTTCCAAAAGATTCTACTTGCTGTTAATAGTTATTATGAAAACTGTCGTTTGTATATGTTCCCTCAAAGCATTATATCCCAAGCTTTTGCTATAGATTTCATTTTTTCATGAAACCGTGTTGTTGTAATCTTGAGTTCATGCAGAAAACGTATTAAAATGTTGAACTCCGATTTCCCCTGAACGCCTCACGGCCCTCCCCCCTCTTGTGTCGCGGTGTAGGCTGAAGTTCAACACAGCCGATGCTGAGCTGGCTCTCAAGAGCAGCACCGACGGGCCTTGTTTTGGAATACAGTTCTCATTAAATACCGCTGTGTTGTAGACTCCCTTCTATCGGATTATTGTAGCTCATTTAATCCGTTTTTAGTTAAACTCTCAGCCGTGTTCGGGCTCCCAGCTAAGCTAGCCATTGTATTGTTTTTAAATAGCTTAATGACAGCTGGTTCACACCGTTAGCAGGCTGTTGTTGCGGGCTTGTTCCTCACCTGTCTTTACCTTTTTAGGGTCTTCAATATTTTTCTAGGCTTTATCATATCTTTTTTTTTTTTTTCGGGCGATCTGAGCTTGAAAGCTAAGGTCTGTCTTGGTTAAACAAATTACTTTAGCTGTAGCTTACCTGCTAACAAGCTAGCCGGTGTCTGTCAAATAGTGTTTGGCTAGTTCCCGTTTTGTTTCGACATGGCCATGGAGGGTGAGACAATACCGAGACCACCTGTAACGGAACAAGATCACATATACGTGTTTCTACTTAAGGAGCTGCAACATGTAAGTGACTGTGTTGAATTGACCACAGATAGGAGGTAATTAAAATTCTGTTCTTGCTCGCTGCCAATTGGGGAGGTGGGTGTTTTTCTGCAGATGAATTTACTCACCGAGCTTTTAGACTTTTTGTCTTGACTCTGATCATGTTTCATTTGGATTAGTTCCCTCTGAGGGCAATTCAGCTCCCCATTAGAACAATTTCAACGAGTTGCATTATATTAAAGTAACTAAGTCTGATTGTTTTTGACTTAATTTAATCTGCACAAAATGCTTTGAGAAATACTTTAATAATGTTTTTACTTTTGTTATTAAGGCTGCACAAAATATTAAACATGCAATTGCAATTTTAGTTTAACCTGTATTATCATCAAGCTTTCAGCGTCTCATTCATTAAAATCTGTAATAGATTTGGAAATGTAAGGCACTGAAGCTTTATCCAATTAGCCAAATATTGATTCTTAATAGTCTGATAATGCTATTCATTATCATTATTAGTAGGCCTCTACTGCGAATATAGTAGAGGCCTACCTCTATTGAACTCTATTTTGTTGATCAAACTTCATAAATACAATCTTAGTCTAAGATTACCTGTAAACATTAAGAGGTGGATTTAAAGTTTTTTTCTTAAAGATGTTCTGTTAACTTGTTTTTCTAGGCTCTGGGTCAGTTCTACTGTTCACCAAATGGTGCCTCCATTCCTTCTCATTACATTTCGTCCCATTTTGTTCCTGTAAACAAACAATTTCATACTCATGTATTTGAACTATTTTACATCAGTTTCATTTTCTTTTTAGTTAAGCATTTTTAGAAATTAATATCATTAAATCTTCTCAAATCCCACATATAGTTTTATTTCATTTGATTTTATTCTCTAAGAGCTTTGTACAATACCCTTTATCTGTTAGTTTTGACTTGGATTTTTGCTGTGGAAATTTGAGTCTTAAAATCAGTATAACTCCAAATTGATCTTGTGCTGGCAGATTTTTATTGCCATCTCATAAAACTAAATTCCTTACAGTAGGCTGAGAAAAAGTACTTCAAATATTCAGTTGTCAAAGTGAGTCTGAAGCATCACACATCAGGTAGGGCAGAAAAAGTGAGAAAATGGTTTTCCTATTATGATTCAAATGTAAACTCATTATAGAACTGTTTTCCTCCTTACACAGCTTTGTTTTTCTTTCCTAAATCATCCTTTTCCAAGCTTAATTTTCACCTTTCTGTCTTGTTTTTGTGCTTCAGATGATTTCTTTGCTGCCAGAGGAGTGGAAGCCAGGGGAAACGTTGTTTGGCTGTCCTTGGAAAGCTGTCGTTGTCACAGCTTTGATTGGAGTGCTTACCGTCATCATCTTCTTCTGGAGAACAGTATTGGCAGTAAGTGATTAAATATGTTTTTCTCCTATGTCTGCTTAATTTAATAACAGCAAAAATTATTTACTGTTATGCAATTAAGTCATATGCATTTTACTATGCATATGACTTACATATGCATGGTAAAATATTCATAAATAATACAAAGACAGGATCTTCTTACCCAGTTTATGATTTATGCTATAGTGCTCACATAATAATTAAGACTTTTGATGTATATCTTCACATTTCTTTTAGGTGAAGAAGAGTAAATACCTTGGTAAGTCTGGGATGTTATAAATTTTTGTACCACAATTCATTTGTTTAAACGTTATTGATTTTATACTTTGTTATGTGGAAAACAAGTGGACGAGAAAAAGCTCAAGGATAAAATCCAGACACTCATAAAAGATAAGAGTGATGCTCTAGCTAAGGTATCTGAACTCCAAAAGCAGGTGAGCTACATCATATTTGTCATCTGGTATCATAAAACTACTTGGAGGAATTGTATTAATTATAATTTCTCATCTTTAAAGACTGAACAACTGAAAGAAAATCAGAAACAGTCAAAGGAAACTGTGAGCTGCACCATGAAAAGGATGCAAGCGTTGGAGGTAAGGAAAATTAGGTCTATTTTTTTGCCTTTAAAATTTAGGTGAGATTGCTTTAATATTTTAGGAGTCAGATTTTTTTCTTTGCTTTTTAGAAATTGGCTTATTGGATGAAACAAAGTAACTTTTCCACAGATTGTTGAGCTGTTAAAATACAAATTTTTAGGTCATTCAACTTTCTCTTGTTGCCTTTACAGAGTAAAGTTGTCGAAGCTGACAAGATGAAAGAACAGATGGCAGAAGAGAAGAACAAATACTTGAAGCTACTAGAGGAAGAGCGAGCTATCTGTCTCCAGAATGACAGCAGGGTAACTTATCCTTCTTTTTGATCTTATTAATTAATTAAAACAATGAATTTGTGCCGTTCACAAATTGAAAACAATGCGATGTGTTTTTTATACAACAGCTAGAAAAATTGGAGAAGGCAAATGAAAAGTTGCAGGTCAGCCGAAAAAAGATACAGGAAGCTCTAGCTAAGGTATGATCCTTACGTCATGCTTTTTATACCTGAACAGCTTCTTACTTCAAACATGTTTTAAATTTATATATTTGTTTTGTCATAGTCCACTATTCATCTGGATGAAGCCAAGATTCGAGAAGATGCACGAAATGCTCAACACAAATGTTTCCAGAAAGAGTTTGCAGCTTTAAAGGAAGAGAATAAAACTGTGAGACACGATGAACACACTTCAAATCAGTTTGTAGAGCAGATTTTTCTAAGCTCTCTCCTGACGTTTCTCATTCCTGCAGCTTAAAACAAGTATTAAGGGTTGGGAGGAAAAACATAAGGAGCTGAATGAGAAGATAAAAGTTTATCAAAAGTCCCATAAAGAACTGGAGGATTCTGTGGTGCTCAAAGATCACAATGTGGAGGTTTGTCAGCTGACCCAAAATCTTTCTGTACATTTACAAATAATAATAATAAAAAAAGTAACCCCAGGCAAAATTATTTTTCCGTTAGGTTCTGTCTGAACTTCTGGCAGACCTAGATGCTTGCGATTTGCAGAAAGGGGAAACCCGTGTATTGGCAAATGGTGAAGTGGCACCTGGTGAGCCTGTCACTTAAAAAAAAATAAATAAATAGTATTATAAGTTTTAAGTCAAATTCTAAAGATTTGTGCCAGTTTTTACTTATATTACATACTAATTGTGTTTCTTTTTTCCATGCCATCAGCTGATAAGAAAACGGCCATAAAAAACAGAATCAAGCAAATGATGGATGTTACCAGGGTGAGATTTAAGAGCCAACTCTTTCACACGTCATTGTAGCTTTAGCAGACGTTTTGCTTTAAGGGTTGAACACTTTTAATTTATTCATTCCCTAAAAGGTCCAGACAACTCTCACAGTTATCGAAGAAGAACGCGACCGCTTCATGGCAAAACTCCTCAATGAAGAAAAATCTAGAAAGGAACTTGAGGGTCAGTCCTAAAATAAGTTCTCTAAAGTGTCATTTTGTGTTATTATTGTTGGCACAAAAGCATAAATGCTTTGCATTGAATAATGCAGATTTGTTTTGCAAACAGAAAAACACCAGGAGCTGGAACATTCAATCGGAGCCCTCAAAAGTGAGAAGAGTCAGATCGAAAACCAGTACAAGATCCTGCAGCAGAAAAATGAAATCATGGTTGAAATGTATCAGCAGAAGGAAAATGCTTTGCAGCAGTAAGTAAAACCTGCAGCAGTCATTTCTCCTGTTGTTAAACCAAGCTGCCCGAAATATGTGAACATGTTAGTTTCTTCTTTGGAAACTATGGTTTGAGAGGTGAAGCAGTTATAGTTTGCTGATGGGACCGTGAATCTGTTGCTGCACAGGAGGTTGACAAAGGAGGAGCTGGAGCGGCGCAGCAAAGAAAATCTGCTGTCTGAGGTGGGAGGGAAAGCTGTGGAAGCTGAGGAGCAGGTGAAGCTTTTAAGGCAGCGCATTAATGAGATGGAGGAGCAGATGAAGAAGACAGAGGAGGTCTATAAAGATCAGGTAGCTGTTAATGTGTAATGAAAGTAATGCGTAAAAAAGGAAGCCATAGCATGGTTATTAATAAACCATGTTTTATTTTGTTATATTGTTTTTAGATAAAAGAGCAGGAAAACAAAACTCATTCCAACTGGGTAAGTTGCAGAGAATTCACATACTTATTCATAGGGAAATTAGAGAAAACTAGAAATGTTTTCATACTGCTTAAACTTTCACATTTTGTCAGCTTACAACTAAAAATTTTAGAGAGCGACATTATTAAAACATCTCATTGGTTTATTGTTAAATCCTCACCNCTTCACATTAAAAGACTGCGATAGACCAGAAAATATGTAAAAATGTGTAAACCTTTTGCCATTCATTCTAGATTGTTAGTGTTTGTAAAAAGCGATTCATTGTAATTTGGCTCCACAGTAATTCTCAGTGTTGTCTGCAGGTGAATGCTCGCAATGCTGAGCGAGCTCTAAGTCAAGAAAAGGTAGAAACTTCAAAGCTGCGTGAAAAGTGAGTATTGAATGAATTGAATTCAGTTATTGGGAATAATCTGAATTTGATCTGGTTTGTAGACCTAAAGCTGGAAAAATCAATGAGCGAGGAGTTAAGATTATCAAGTTAATTTAGTTTACCACACTTGTATTTTTTGTTTCTTCTTCCATAAGATAAATTAGTTTGAAACAATTATGTTAATCCAACCTGCAGTTGATGATAATTTCTTACCTAATTTGACAGATTGGCCATACTCACATCGCAGCTTAATGATCGCCGTGCGCCCCTGTTCAGGCCGAACTCCGGTCAGCCTCCAGGTCCTCGTCAAGGTACATCCAACCTTTCTGTTGTTTATTCTCCACAACACTTTTATTCCACAGCAACAAACTGAGAGGATGCCATTTCCTGTTATTCTTTTCTGTTTGTCTAAATAAGTGGACTCCATGTTGTCTGGGAGTTCCTGGAATATCAACACTTATTGAGGTGTACTGTCAGCAGTTTCTCTTCTTTCAGTAAGCTGATGGTTTGGTCATAACAGGTGATTCATATGGACCCTCTCCTGTGAGTGGGGGTGCTCCGTCCCCTCCTATAATGATCGAGGGTCCCAGGCGCCCTCCTTCTGCCCCCGTAGGGCGAAGAATTGACCCGTATGGTGAGTCCAAGTGGATCTCTTCACCTACTTTAATTTGCACCAAAGCTGGACTTCATCTCTTCACAACAACCTCTCTCCCTTTTCACACTTTATTTTTTTCTTTTCAGCTTTCACCTTGTTACTTTACTTTCCTTCTTGTTTGCGTTGCATCCTGCGCTTATTTCCTTCCTGGTGCCTGCCTTTTGTTTTTATTCATTTTGGCTAAACAATCAGAAAATTTCCCTGTAACAAAGTATTTTTTATGAGTGTGTTGCAGTTGATTTTATTGCATCTTTATATCTCTCAAACAATAAGTTTCTCATTATCAGCGGGGGACAAGAGAAGATTCTCTTTTTCTTTAAAATGAAGGTAACAGGGTTCCTATCTGGTGTAATAAAGCCTGAAATTTAAGGATTTTAAAGGTGACAAAGATTTGAAAAATGTTAGTTTTTCCAAATTGTTTTCTATCTTGTTTTTGTCTTAAATGTTTTTATCCATCTCTTTATTTCTCCTTCCTCTTTGCAGTCTGTCCATCCATTTATTTATCTATTTGTATATCAGTCCCTCTAGGATGTTGCAAGATTTTTCTTCTTATGATGTTTCATCCTAAATTTACTGATTTTGCAGCACTTTTTACAAAATGTTGCGGTTCTGACTTTTTCCTCTTTTAATTGTGACAAAGATTTCTTTTAAAAACGTGGAAAGCAACAGTGAGCACAACTTCTGTTCAGAAATTAAAGAGGTTTGGGTTTATTCCTGCCATTAACTAACTAGCAAGGGTTGTAAAATTGATAACAAGCTTACCATGATGTACTGGCATTGGTCAAAATATCTGAATTACAGTGATTGGTCAGAAACACAGAAAATGTTAAGATGATTGGTCAGCTTTGCGACCAATGAGTGATTTTGTTTCAATAGTTCACACTTCCTAGAGGGAAAAATATATCCAACCATCAATTTGTAAATAAGTCCATCCCACCATTGATCTTGTTCTCCATCCATTCATCAGTTTGTTCATTCATCTGGAAATTCAAGTCTGGAAAAATGTTACATTTTGGCACAAATGTGTTGCAGACGATTTTGATGTGAAATGAAAGACGTTGATCCTAACCTTCTTTCCTTTTTCCATGTTGTGAAACTTGCTGGTTACATGGCAGATGCTTCACCTTCTGTATTCATCCTCTGTTTTTTTTTTTTTTGTTTTTTTTCTTCATTCAGGCCCCCGACCTCCATCCGATCCACACGGCATCTACCCTGAAAACAAACACGTCCCGGGGATGGGTATGTGTTCTGAAAGTTTTAACGTCGCATCGATCATGTTTGCTTTAAATCTGCTTGAGACTCGGTTGTTCATCTTTCAGACATGATGGGCCCAAGAAGCTCCTCTCCCGCCAACCCGGACGGATCTGTAAGTTATTATTCAGATATAACAACTACATTTCTTATCCGTTTGTACATAAAAGGCTCCTAAAGAAGTTTCAGCTGTGAATGTCCTTGTTCTAAAACAGACTGAAGTGATAGATCCACAGATAAAAACAGAAAGTCAGGCTGTGGCTTCCACAGAGAGTCCAGAGCCAGTGAGTATAAAGGTTCAGTCCAGGTGCTTGGTGTGAAGGTGAATGCAAGCACGCCAACTCCTCCTTCTCCTCTCTAAAACTGGGTTTGGGAACGGGAGGAGAATAAAGGAATTGGTTTTCTTTTTGGGTCATTTAAAGATTTCTCTTTTCTAAGTTTGTGGTTTCACTCACGGATGATGCACCAAATTGCGCTCGATGTTTCACAGGGGTTCTGATTGATCCGGATGGTGGTATGTGGTTACTGGTCATGTGATTGAGCAACAACTGACTGCACCTCTTGTTTGTGGATATAACTGTGGATCTCTTTTCTGCACGACTAACATTTTACTTTGTCTGATCTCACTGGAAGTTTCTCACTGCACACATTAGATCTCGTTTTTCCTCCCGTCATTTACAGGGACCTGGATCCTTCATGGCCTCTCCAATCAGAGACTCGCCCGGATCGATGGTCCAAAGGCCTCCTCCAGGCCCGGGACCACATGACCCTTTTCTCCCTCCTGGACCCAACGTCCGTCTCCCTCCACCCGGCCCTTACGGGCATCCCAGACCAGGCCCTTACCCACTCCCTCCAGGCCCTATTCCTCCAAACGTCCCCCCACTCCATGGCCCTCCTCTGCCGGCCAATGGACACCCAGGTATGCCCCTGCCTGGACCCATGGGCGGGGAGTTTGGCCCTCGACCTGCCAATGGACATTTATTCCAACCCAGACTGGGCCCTGATCTAAGAGGCCCGCCACCACCACACTTCCGTCCCCCTCCACCGCATAATTTTGGACCGATGCCTCCACCGCTCGGTAGGTTTACATATTACTTCAGCTTTTAGCACTTGGCTTTTTTTTTCTAAAGGGTGGGGTGTCATCATTTTCTGGCAACAACAGACAGTACATACTAGGAATGCTAACAATTTATTGATTAATGGTACCATTAGATTAAAATTGGTTTCAATCAAAATTAACATTTTGCAGGTTTTTATATTTCAAAAATAACCCAAGTGCTTAAAAAAATCACAGTCAGTTTTTGGTGTCTGAAAAATGAGCCGTTTCATTGATTAAGTCACAATCCACATGCACTGTCCCGTTACTTAGCAACCCCAGCTGAGGGTAGCCTGTCACCTAGCAGCCCAAGCGGAGATCCAGGACATTTAATACCATATAATTGTGGTTGTTTTTTTTGGTTTTTTGGGGGGGTTTTTTACTTCAGCAAATGAAAAATCCACCCATACTATGCTACACACATTTTTATGAAGAGAAAAAAATTATGGCACTACTATATAAAATATGCCATTTTCTTTTGTATAGATATTTTTGTTGTAAAAAAAGGTCTTAATTTTGAGTTGGTGAAACCTGCAGAAATCCTCCAGACTGGTCCAGTCAAAGCCTAGAGCTAAATGCAAACGAGAAACTGTGGGAAGGTCTGATAGATGCTCTCCTTCCAGTCTGACTGAGCATCTAAACTTTTGTAAACAAGGAGAAAAAGAAATATCTCTAGCTGGTTGAAGCAGATTCCTCCATAAGACCTCCACCCCATATTTCAGATTTTATTTGAAAAACTGTTTAAAAATTTAATTAAACAAGGTATTGAGTTTTTAACAGGTTTTTTTTTATGCTGTAGTGATAAAACTATGGCAATTGAGTGAGTTACTGACTGAAGTGTAAAAAATGTTACTTTTTTCATGTTTCTCATTTCTCTGCTGTTTCTCATTCTTTTTCTTCCCTCGTTCTGTCCATGCAGGTGTCCGCGGACCTTTGGGGCCCCGTCCACTTATCCCTCATGACATGCACTTCCCAGGACCGAGAGACCACATCAGCCCACCCATGGACCTGCCGCCAGGCGTGCCGCCGCCTGGAGGCCCGCCCCTTCATGCACATCCTGGTCAGGGGCTGCCCAGTAACCCCCAGAACTCAGCGGGCCCCCATAGCGGCCCTGCTCCGGATACGCACCTGAAGCAGGAGGCTCCTCAGGATTCAGTCAGACCTGGAATGGTCTAGCCTTAAAACGCTAAGGAACGGAGCTGAACGCAGCTTCACTGTAGTAACACGATAACAAATCAAGTCCAAACATTAGGTCATGATGGCTTTCAGTTTTCTGTCATATGAAATTGCAATGATGTTTATTAAAATATAAGGTCTTTAAAAAAAATCATCAGAAATTATGTGTCTGAAATTTATGAGTTAAGAACTTTGCAGGTTATAGTAATCTTTTTAAAAAATAAGTGATTTAGAGGGACATATTATTTAATGTTTCCTGTGGAAATTATATAAAAAAAACAAAAAAAAAAAACAGCAAGAGACGAGAGGTTTTACTTTTAACATTTCAGGAATCCCTTTTTCTTCCCCAAACATGTTGGTTCATTACAAATCGTATAAAGGAAATGTGTAAATTGAATGCCAGATGTATAACTTATTTTACTATGTTGGGTAGAACATTTAATAATAAAGAATTGGAAACTCTGTCTGTGTTGTCAATCAGTGAAGTAAATACACTTTTCTGGGTTCAAGAGGACTTTGATCGCAAAATACATTTTCAAAGAATTGCAACCAATTACAAACTGCCTCGGTTATAGTTTATTATAAATCAAAAATAATTGCAAACAGTTCCCGATGCACATTTACAGTTAATCCATCAGTTAGTCTCTTACAGTTTGTTTGTCCTCGTTTTAGAGATGTTACAAAAATAAAGTCTACAAGCAGATTTTAACCACGTACATGTGACAGAAAGTGAAGTTAAATAGCATTACAAAGTAATGGATTATATTTGAACAATTCTGTTCTCCATCCACGTGTAGAGATGCATCTAATCACAGCTTCATTTAGCCTTCATGTTTAAGTAAAACTGCAAACAAAACCACTGGATTTAAAAAAAACACTTTTTTGCTTTACAATATTTTTAAGCATTTGATTTCTTTCTCAGACGTAAAACTGAACTGAATCCATCTTGAAGCTTTAATACTGAATTAAGCAAATCTTTCATTTAAATACCTACTGTTGTCACGGTTACCTTTGCAAATTAACTAAAAAAATATCGCATTGTATGTTTAAAATGCAAAATATTTTAAACCAGTACAATCTGAACAAATAGTTTGGGTTTGTTGTCCAAAACGAGAAGGAACTTCATTTTTTCTTTTGTTCTTTATTCGTTTAAA
>CAEFZY010061751.1:0-41531 GCA_903066815.1 Brachyrhaphis roseni
ATGGAGCCAAACAGTAGTCTGTAGCTAAGCTAACTATGCTAAATGGTTGATAATCTCACACAGTCTACCCACCTCTCGGAGAAAAACTGGGTTATAAATTGACACTCTTGCCTTTTTCCTCTCTCTATTTATTTATTTTTTTTGAAAACTTGATTTTATAACTTTTCTTAGTAGCATAGTAACTTTCTTGATTACACTTTAACAAGATACTGTTAAACTGCACCAGGCTGCAATGCGTGGTTTAATTGTTGATTGAAAGCTTCAAATAAAACTTTCTGAGGACAGACTATAGAGACAGACGATCCAGTAAAGACGATTCATTATTTACCATTTCACAAATTTCACAAGTACTGTTCCTCAGTACTTGTACTTGATACAAGTACTGTTCCTCAGTACTTGTATCAAGAAAATTCACATGGCTCCGTCAACCCCCTCACCAGCTGTTTAGCATGGGCTGAGTCATGCTGACAATTAAGTTTTATAATCAAAAAAGAGCAACTCTGTGTGTTTAAAATGACAAGCTGACATGCGTATGGCAGGGAAGGCCCACTTTTAATGCATCCAACAGAAAAGAGGAGAGATAGGATGTACAGAAAACATACTTGATCTTCTAGAGCTCCAGATATGGGCTGCAGTAAGGAAGAGAACCAGCAGGGGGCACTGTGTTCCAAGACAGCTGGAGGGATGAGTAATCACTTGGCTCTTGGCTCATGTGACTGTATGCTGCTGAAACACTGACCCAAACTCTGTCTACAAGCTGCCTCTGCTGCAGCGTTCACAGACCAACACTGAGCTTTAGGTCGCTGTTCTTCAGGGACATGCAGATCCTTCCACCATGCACCGACACCTGCTCCACTGCTCCATCGTCTCAATTGTCCCCTGCTCCACCCTCCCCTTCTCTACTGTTCCACCTTCCCCTGTTCCACTGTTCCATCGTCCCGTGTGGGGACGGTGGTTTGGCTCCACCATTCCATCGTCCCCTGCTGCTCCACCGTCCTCTGCTGCTCCACCGTCCCCTGCTCCACCGTAAAGCAAGGGACAGTTGCTTCACCGTCCCCTTTACTTATTGGGGAAGGTCCCCTGCTCTAATCTCCACCTGCTCCATTCTCCCCTGGAAATGTTCGCTCATCAAAAAAGTCTGACCACACCCCCTAAGTGCAAGGCCAAGTTTTGACAAGAGAACAAGGTTCCCCAGAAGACAGACAGACAGACAAAGCGTTGCCACCTGGAAGGGCAGCACAAGGATGCATGCTCCCAGAGACACAAAGATGGTTGAACTCATGTTCCATCACCATGGCAACCGTAACAAGATTCGGCAGCAGAAATCTTTGCACATTGAAGCGTGGAAGCAGCAACCAACAACTGTTTTCTAGATTTTTTTTTATTGCGACATTAGATGCATATAAATCCTGATGATGTATTTGCTCACACTAACAAGATCTCAGCAGACATTTAATGTCTTCTTATTGTAAGAGCAACTTAGCCAAATTTAACATTCACATTATCAGTACCGCATGTATGGCTGCACAATATGTAACAATTTTTTATTATTTGCAAAACACAACACAAAGAACAGCTTGGATTGCAATAAATGTTGCCTAGTTATTCAGGTGCCATGCATTCAGCCTCTGGGTGTCTGTGAGTTACTGCTGACTCAGCCCTGTAGTAACCCGCTGCATGCTGGGTATTTGTGAAGACGAGGTCATTAGCCAGGAAAGGAAGTTCCTACTCCAAATATAGACGGCGGGGGGTTAGGAGGTAAATTCCACACAAAGCAGAACGGCCATCTCTTTATCTTCCCTCTCTCCAACAAACCTACCAACTCCTTTACTTCCTTATTTACCTGAGTGGCCATGACAACCAGGCTCAGATTACCAGCAGCTTGACACCAAGACAAGTGGCCATTTTAGAGACAAAGCCAGGGAAGAGACATGCTGAGGGAAAACCGCTCAGGAACAAAAATGCATCACTAGCGCATTTTGTGCTGGTATAACTTAACATAATACACTTCTGTAGCAATGGTCATCATTGGAAAAGAATTGTGCAACATGCTGTAATCACCTTTAGGCGGAGGAAGCTGTGGTGGTAAAAAAAAAAATTACATGCCTGTAATGTACAACATGATCCCTTCTCACTCACATCTGCAGCTAGAAAGTCAAACACACCGCAAGACTTAAGTTGGAGTTTCAAAGGCAAGGAAGAGACGACAGCAGACCCCTAATGCCTCCTCTGAAAGGGAGGATCTGAATAGAACACGGCCATCTCTATCCCATAATGACAGTACGCTTGTTGAGCTGAACCCTGGGCCTCTGGAGGACGGAGGGGGAGCCAGATCGACTGCTCCATTCTCAAACAATCCTGAAGTGAGTCTAAGAAGCAGCTATGGTTGCATGAAGATTGTAGATCGGATTAACAGACACTGTGCATGATTACAAAAGGTCAATACAAATCAGAGAACGACTAGGAACATATTATGGCACGGAGCATTAGCCAGAAGGTGATGGTCCCAGCTGAGCGCACTGAATAGTCGACTAATGTAGTCGTGGGCTGGTGTCTGATTCTCTTCACAGGACATAACTGCTGCTAAAAAAATATAGAAAATAGACCTGGGCGAGGAAACAATAACCATATCTATTGCGATAGACATGTGACATATGTCCGGTAGAATGTCGATAAATTCACCAAACTCCGATCTAGAACCGCACAGCATTCTGCGGGTTCTAAGCAGAGGAAAAGCTTTAGTTGATGAACTTCTCAAGCCCAGCTAATCAAGGTGGGAGGCATCAGTGCCGTAAAAGGAGAGTTCGGACTCTCCCACAGACTCCCCTAGAAAGAATGGACTGTAGAAGTCAATTTGGGTCATGGAGATCCAAATAGTTCCAGGACTGAATGCAGTTCATTCTCTGTGTTTCAGCAGTTTCTCCAGTAAGTTGATGAAAATATTTTCTTGCTGACTGCTCTTTACCACAATTTATCAACAGTGATATTTTAAGTGACTAGTTTTTGCTAATTCAGGATGTTTAGTTGCTAGTTTCATTTTAACTGCAGCTAGCTCATTGCGAGCAGGACAGGTTCTGCTTGCAATGAGAAAACCGTTTTTTTTAAATAAAAACGGTTTTATTTCAATCTCCCCAATTCAGCGTTTTGCAATATTCATTGCAGCGTAAATTTTGAAAGTTTATCATTTTCTTATTTTTGTGGAAATTCCTGTTACTGAACTACCTCAACTATAAAACATTTAGCCTTTCTAGTGGTCATTTTTTTAGTTCACTTTAGTAACTTTCTAGCTCAGTCTTTGGTTTTTTTTAGTTCCACGTAATTTTACGTAAATTACATAGTACTTTAGATCAAATTGAAGTTATACAGCTGTCAGAGGAGAGGGCCGAGTAATTTTTAAAATATATTTTCCAGGTAATGGGAACGATTTCAGTGAACTACTTATGCATGTTGCATACAAAGTATTACGGTACAAAGGTAACAAGGTCTCATTTTCGGTCGTACAAAATAAAAGCTGAATCAAGACATTTGAACAAAATGAATTTAACAGCATAACCTTCACAAAGTTGATATTTACTGCAGGACTTCTTCTGCCTGACATTCTCCTGCCACCATTCTTTGCCAGTAGTGGCAGCTGTGTTGTTGACTATTGTTCTTTTTTTTGAATATCACTTGATCAAATCTTTTCTAATATTCCACATAACAGAGTAAGTAATAAGTAAATGTGTGATTTGTGCCGATATATTGGGTTAGTATATCGGTAAATAGTCAAAGCTTCAATATTGGTAATGAATCGGAAGTGAAAGAATTGTATTGGGACATTCCTACTGAAAACACTTCTCCTTTAGAGCAACATATCTGGAAAGATGGATACGAAGAAAACACACCACCACTGTTTACAAACTTACATCCCACAATGCAACACGTGGCTACAGGAAAGCATGTGGCTCTAGCTTGGCAGCCATGTTGGATCAAGATTGTACGCTCAAACGAACTCTGCTGTATCCACAGCTACATAAACCGCACTGAAGGGGGAAATAAACTAAACACACATAATTACATTATAACCATTAACGTACTAACACATACGTAAATGGCATAAATTTTAAAAAAGGAACAACAAAGACTTGACGTTCTAAATCTAAGGTTGAATAAAAGCTACGTGATTTGAAATGACATTTCAAAGCAGGTCGCATTAGGGGCAGTTTTAGAATTGGGTCATTGATCGCCTCTAGTGACTTTAGAGTGTGAGCCAGAAGTTATATATGAATCCCAGAAAAAAATAAAATGACATAAAAGGAGATGAGAGTATGATCAATAGTTTGAAGTTTTGGTATAGGAAGATTTGTGATTGTTTCACAGAGTTGCATCAGGTACATCTGCCAATAACTAAAAACTAAACCACAACTTTAATTCATCAAAAAGTGCTTCAGATCTAGAAGAGATTTAAATCAAATCGCTAGCCAAAGTGTTCAAGTACATTCATAAAGCCACTAGAAATCAGCCTCTGTCCTTCATACTAACCTAATCACTGACTAAATGTGTTTACTAAGACGCTCCTGTTGTACAGCAGCTTCTCTCACTCCTGTTTCGTAGCAACAGAACGTTTTTAGACTCAACCGTCTCTTCTTCTCTTCTGACCAATAACCGTCCAAGACAATGTTAGAGGTAAACAACAAAGGAAAGATGGTTAGAAAGTAGAAACGGTGATGCATCTGGGAAAAAAAACAAAAAAACTAGACGTCCCTGAATGGTTGCCACAGGAGATTCAAGGATTTCTCAAACATGCATGAAGGCATCTGAGCAACACTCCAGGTGCGTTCTGGTGAGGGAACAACATCGTAACATAATGTTAAAGCTCAGAAAAGTCTCTTTTACATACTATACCCCTTTAATGGACTCAAACTGGCATCTGATTGGTGCATTTCTCATTTTAAATATGAAGGACTTAACAAAAGCTATCAAGCATTTGACACGTTTCATTTAAAGATTTGAGACTCATCCAGTAAATATGTAATTTCTTTTATTAATGGTATATGTTGAAATATAAATAATTTACCAACTGATTAGACACTTTCCGGTAATAATGAAGTTATTATGTCGCAAACTGTGAATATGGAAGAAGAAGGAAATGATCAATTATTTAATCAATTATAAAATATTCATCTTACGGCCAGAACACGTCAGTGTCCAAAGACTAAAGTCAAAACTGCCACAACTTTCTCTTTCTATCCTAATCCCAGCTCCAGCTGCCCAACTCAACCAGCAGCAGTCCAGCTAGCTACTAACCAACCTTGTCCTCTTTTCAAGTACCAATGTCCACAGCATGCCTCATTGTAGCTCCTGTCTGGATGGATATTCTGATTTCTGGAGGTAGTTAGAGAATGGCTGCAAGGTCTAACCACATGCCTGTCTTTATACAGTCAGCAAAAACCTTGCCAAGCAACACATTCATTGACATTAAGGGTGCGTCCATACTGCTAGCAAAGCTTAAGACGATATTATTAAAGTAATATCTTAGTTTCTTGTGAAACAGAAAGAACCGATGTTAATATAACAGCAGGTATTTCATGTCTTTTAGGTTCTAATTGAGGCTTGAAGGACTAATGCTCCTCTCCTGACAGTCTCAACACATTGGCAACAGCTACATTTCAACAGGAGATGCATTAAAACACATGTTGCATAAGCCAGTGCAATACTGAAAGGTGTTACTGACTGAGTCTTAAATAACACGGAAGCCTGGCAGCCATTTTGAATCGCTGAAAGGTCAAATGTTCCTTCATGACCCCTCCAGACTGACTCTAAGCTCTGGTGCAGCAGCACTAAAGTTAGGTTCACCCAAACATAATAACATTGACTTGAACTGGAGTAGCTCTGTACTTCATTTAGAGCTTTTTCTTTTTCAATCTTTAATTCTTGCCTTTCTAGGGGAAAATTGCTTTATTTTTGGACATCTGTTCCTTCCTGTTTTGGATGCTATGTAGTTTGACTGATTTGTCATACTTTGCTATTTTGCTATGGAGAACATTTTGAAGTTAAACCTCAGACGTTTTATCTTCTACCTCAGTCATGGATTCATCCGCTTCAACAAATTTGTCTTCAACCAAATCAGGAGGTGCTGCTGCTCCCTGTGCCTCCCCCTCCCACCTTTCTGTCTCTAGAAGTGAAGAACCATCTGGAGAGACTGAACCAAAACAAGGCTTCAGGTCCAGACGGTGTCAGTCCTAAAGAGCAATTTCATCTCTGTGGGATTCTAAAACATCTCTACAACTTTATCTTGACCCAATGGAAAGGTCCATTGTTGTGGAAGACATCCTGCCTGGTTCTGGTACCAAAGAAAACTCACTATTCAGTCATCAACGACTATAGACCTATAGACTGTTTAACCATCTCACTAGGAAAACTGTAGGTGTTAAAATGCTTTCTCCTGTCTTGCAGTTTTCCAGCCTGGTCCCTTTGTATTGTGCTGCTGATAATTATGCTGTCATATCTGTGTCACTGAACGCACAGTGAGACTGATGTAAGGGCATAGATCTATGTGAACAAACTTTGTTTGTGTGTTTGAATATCACACACACACCTGCTCAATAAGTGCTCTGGCTCTTGTTGGACCTCTTCTTAAAAAGCCCCAGTTTGACTCTTCAGTTTTATCTAATTTTAGATATTTCTCATTTACCTTCTCTGTCCAAAATTTGAGAAAGAGAAGGTAAAATTTATACAAGTGCAAGCTTAGAATCAAATGACATTTTTGAAAAATTTCAGTCAGGTTTCAGATTGAGACAATTGTTAAAAACACATAACGACATTAGGTCTGCTGACAGTAAGCGTTCTGTCGTTCTGGTTCTTTTGGACCTTACAGCAGCCTTTAACATGGTGGACCATTCTGTCCTCCCGTCTCATTTGAAACACTTTGTTCGTATTTGTGGCACTGCACTGAAGTGGCTTACTTACTATCTGACAGATAAATTCTTTGCGGAGTGCCACAAGGCTCCGTTCTTGGTCCCCTTCTCTTCTCCCTTTATATGCTGCCATTAGTTGAAGTTATGTCTGTGGACAAAGTGTCCTTCCGCAGATGACTTACAAATTGATTTGTCTCTTAAGCCAGGTATAACTAATGTGGTCTTTTCACAGGTGCAACACCCACTTACTCACACAACTTAGGAGGATGACGGCTCTGTGTCAGACCACTGGTAGTAATTTTTGGACGGTTCAGGGTTCAAGTAAAGAAAATATAACCAGATTAAAAGGAAAAAACTGTTCACTTCTATCTGTAATGCTGGTACAGAATGAGATCTGGACTTCAGCTGGACAAAATGAATCAAAAATGCAGTGAGAAAATTAGTTTCTGTCATTTAATTAATGTGGATTTGACATTTATTGAAGATTTGAGATGTCCAAAAACAAAGAAATCTAATGTTGCGTTTCATTTTTTACGTTTGGAAGCTCGATCCCTTTCACCTAACCAGAAAAGCCGTTTTCTGACATTTCTCTGACATTCGTAAAAATATGGTTTACTTATTTTAGCATAACTCCGGTTTTAGTTGGCATATTAACACAATTTAAAAACTGGTGTGTAGTTTATAATGTGCTCTTTAAGCATAAGTTGAAAGTGAAACTGGGGGAGGCGGAGTCTTGCTGCTACATTGTCACAAACCAGATGTGTTAAAAAGACGGTATAAGCCTATGGACCCCTATGGTTTAACACAGGGGTGTCCAAAGTCGGTCCTCGAGGGCCAGCATCCTGCGTGTTTTAGTTCTCTCCCTGGTTTAACGCACCTGGATCAAATAATGGCTTATTAGAGGCCTAATAATCGCCTCTTAGTATACTTCTTAGTATACTAAGAAGTATACTGACATGCTGAGAAGGTTGTTATTACCACCAGGGATGAAAAATTGATACCTTCCGAGGGTGGAAAAAAAAAATCGATATTGTAGAATCGATATAATTATACAGCCCTAATTTGAAGGTAAGATTCATTCATTAATTGAGCACATTTTCAGTGACAAAACAATTCTAAGCAATTTATGTGATTGAAAGGAAAATACAACAAACAGCAAAAAAAAAAAAAAACCCAAAAAACACTAAATTGCAGTGGTAAAGTGAGGGAGAATGACTAGTTAAAAAACAGACCACAGTTTATGGTGTTCCAATTAATAAAAGGCAGATCTAAACGAATGGGTTTTAAATCTTGATTTGAAGGGGATTTATCACATAAAACCCATTTTATACTTAAATGCATTTAGTGTAGCACCTCTAAGAGGCAGGAAATTTGAATTTAGTGTCTACTGGTGCAGAATAACTATCTTTATTTTCAGTTTGGGTAATTTTCTCTATGTATTTTTTTTAACAATAACATCAGTATTTATGCACAAAGTCATGGACTTCCAGCTAAGCAATTTCACAAATCTGCCATTTTTATTTCTCGCAGCAATTTTGGAGTCCAAAATCAAGGAAGCAGAAGCTGTTTGAAAATGTTCGTTTGGTTGGTGTATTAATCCACACTATAAAACTTTATTTATCCAAGCAATGTTCCCACATCAGTGGAGGAAATCCTCTTTTTTTGTGTGAAGCACTTCAAGTACGACTGATTCATCAAACTCCGCCAGGATCAAGAGGGATTTACCGATAGATTTTTGCCCCGTTTACACGGCACCGTGTAAAAACCGTAACGATTTTATTGTGATCCAGCCACCTATGATCTCTCAGTCTCTCACACCGCGACTTTTTGAAACCAGGTATCATGAGTGAAACCTTTCAGGAACTAACAACAAAAACAATAGAGAATAGCGATGCACTGTTCAACTGAACAACTCTTGATAAGGACTATCTATGTGTTAGACAGGCACTTGGTTCATGGGAGGCAGAGAAGGGTTAGTTCTAAACGAGGTGGAAGCTAAGGGTCAAAAGCACATTGTACACTCAACGATATGCTAAAAATCACAGCGCCGTACAGTGGCCTTGCACTGGAACAACAACGGATTAAAGGTGTTTTGGCAGTCTCATCTAAACGTGGAACTTTTCCGCAATCAACATCTGAAAATACCAGCAGTTTCCACTCGTCTTGTGTAAACTTAGCCTTTGTCTCATTGACGGTCGGCTCCTTCTCTCTATGGAAATGACAGACACAGCAAAGCAGAAGCTAAAAACAAAAATGCTACAATGACAACAAACTTTATTTTAGACGAATTTATTGTGTCGATGTGACATCTGGGACGATGTTTTAGCTAGAAGCAGCAGTGTGTTAGCTTTGTATGCTAGCTTTTAGATGCACTGAGTGTTATTACATAAACGGTGTCTTTGCCGTTTTTGTCTTGGGGAACATGATCCAAACGCATTCAATGATGTTCTTGGTGCTAGGATTAGTTAACTCGCTAACTATGTTGAGGCCTCATTTACAAGGCGAGTTCATTCTTACTGTGGTAGCGTTTTCTGGCTCCAGCATGTGAGGTTGGATGGACAAGTCTTCCATAGTTGGACATCTTTAAGTAAATTTTTAAATAAAAAGTTATCAAACTGCTATGAAACTATAAAAAGTGGTGAAACAGGACCTGGAGGGGCAGGGCATAAAGTGCCTGAGTTTCATCAGGACAAAGGTAAAAAAAAATTTAAAAAAAGGGGGGCCTGTGGATCTCAAACCAAGAGAAATTCAGACTAACACGTTGCAGTTCCACTTTACATAGGCCACTACTGAATGATTTAAATGTTAAAAGGAAGGATTTAAAAGCATGGTACATCCACTTTAGAGGAACTCAGTGTTTTGGAGTTCCTCTAACAGAATGGTTCTGCTCCATGTTGGGTTCTGTTTCTGGGGATGCAGAGTAGACAAGAAGACCTGAGTGATCTGGAATGCTGATACAACAAGTCTTTCATTTATTTTGATGCCAAAACATTCAGTAATTTGAACAAGAACATTTAGTTTCTTGTAAGTCCTTCCACTCCTACAGGGAGCCAGTGGAAGGGCTTTAGAACTGACCTTGATTTTTTAGGCAGACTTGTGAAGATACCGTTGCAATAATTACTACTACTAAAGATAAATGCATGGATGAGTTTCCCTAGAATTTGCTGGATAGTAGATCATAGTTCTCACTCTTAACCATTACTGCTTCAATTTATATCCAGTTGTAAAACAAAAATGTGGTCTTGCTGTTAGATAGCAAATTAATTAAAGGCTGTCAATTTGAATATTGCACCAAGAATCATTGTAAATGTAGGTATGATGCTAATGGGAGACATGAGGCATGAATCTCAATATGTAGATTGAAGCTATGGGTGGGCATTTACGTTTATCACTAACTGTGACAAATGTTTTATAATAAGAACTTTGATTAATTGCTCTCATAATAAATTTAGAATAATGATGTTAACCCAAAACTGTTAGTATTTGCTAATCACTGCAGTGTTCCTCAGGCTTGTAATCCAGCCTTCATAATAAGAAACTAGTGTATGTAATAGTGTTCATTCATACTTTAAAGTAATCACCGGATGTAATGTCGCTTCATGAAAATTTATATTACTGACTGTAGTACAAGTTGCCAGTTAATTTTATTACTCCTCCTTCTATTCCACAAATGTCAAGTGTTGTGAAATTGCTGAAACATAAACAGCCTGAAATTGGGAATCCCCCCCATATGCTTCTTCACATTGGGGGAATTTATACACTTTGGTAAAGAGGAGGACAGGCATGTGAGGGGAGGAGAGGAAGGTTATTTAGGAGCTTTGTTGTTTCTTTTCATCTTATCATTTTAGCTGCTCTCTCTTGTCTCTACTTGTTTGGTTTCCTGGGCTGCATCCCTTCCACATAACTCTGCTTAAAGCTACAGTATGCAACTTTTACAAAAAAAAAAAATTTTTTACTCATGCATTTGTTGAATCTGTTATTATGTCAGTATGGTATGAGACGGATAATGTAAAAAAAATTAGCTCCTCTGCCTTCTCCCAGAGGCAGACGAGAAGGCAGTGCTACCTAGAACAACCAATCAGAGCCAGGAGTGTTGTCCTTCACATCTTCATGTTGCGATGCTCTCTCTCTTTATATATACATACACTATCTTCACTTGTTATAAAAACGCTATATATATATATTAGATTAAAAGACTTAAAAGACATTGGACTTTGATATTTAGCAACTTGAAATTGGGCCTCTGTCTCTTTAAGAAACTCCATCAGGAAGTCCTCACAACATGGCTGCTCCACCCTTTAACAAAGTTTTTACCACCGCTGGACTGAGAAGTAGCTTCTGTAATAAGTTCAGAAGATGTGTTTGCTAATTGCTGCTGGCTAATCTTAAGGAGCTGCTCTGTGAGGACGAGGCTCCGAAGCTTGGAAACTGCAGCTCAGAGGAGAAGCTGCGCCTCGAAGGTCCACCCAGGTAGTTTGCACAGCTGAATGGTTGCCATGGGGGATTAAAATGTTTGTCAAACATGCAAGAACGAATCAAGACAACATGCCAAGTATTTTTTTGATGGGGTAATAAAAATTTAACACAATCTAAAGCTCAAAAGGTCAATTTAGTATAATACTGCCCCTTTAATTTACATTGCAAAATGGGCATTCACAAAGCAACATTTGTGAAGATATTCAATTTCAAGCACAAACCATTCACCCTGTGTGGACCAATAATATGTCCACTCAGTTGGACAGCTTTATCTGACACATAAAATGGTGTCCATGATGCTAAAGCTAATAGAAAGTGACAGGAACATTGTCATAACAGAAAAATCAAGAGTAGCTGGGAAGATGTGGGTCAGTCACAGCCAATATGATCATCATCATCATCATGTGCAATAACACAGCAAGTCCATGGCTTCAAATATTGGCCTGCTTTAAGTTTTGTGCTGAAAATCCCAGACATAAACATGACCTTGAGATGAACACAATTAATCTGAAATCTGTTGAAGACTTCAAGAAAGTTTGGTGGTTTTAGATAGACTGTGCAGAACCTGAGATCTCTGCATTGGCCGTACAATCTCCTGGGTTTCTGGCTCTCTCAAATGGCCGAGTTTGAAAGCAAACAACACACAAGTACTCCCACCGTAGAACATGGGATTCACTGAGTAAAAGGCTGTAGAAGGCCACAGTCCATGGGTTTAGTGCACATTTTGTTTCTTTAGTCAGAAGCAGCAACACTTGTGTTGGCTGTAGCTACGGAGGAGGAGCAATCCTCTCTCTGTCAGAGAACTAGCTCTATATCGACAACCTGACCGTCACAACATGGAAAACAAAGAGCCAGCCCCGTGGTCTTCGAGGTGGAAGCACGACTAAATGGATCAGAGTTTCTGGAAACGGTTCCTGCTGTCATAACACAGCTTAAATGATGAGCAGTTCTTAATAATAATAATTTTAAAAAAATGCTGAAATTGTTGCTTTGCTCATACGAACACTGGACTTCCTTCCTAACAAGAAATGTGTTCCTACTAACCTTGAATGTTAGCACATTCCATCAATCTCCAGACTTTCAGAGGCCCATAGAAGGGTGTACATCTTGTACACAGGTCTGTCCACACACACACACACACACACCCACACGTTTCTTGGCCAACCTTATTAGGACACATCTCTGACTTCCATTTATTGTGGATAATTACACTATTTCTACGAATTACAAATATCCCCCAAAAAACCTAAATGTAACCCAAATGTTATCAGCCCTAATCCAGACCTCAGGCACTGCTTCATTCAAATTTTCAGTCAAATTAGCTTGCTGATCATATGAGAAGTGTCCAACATGTTAATAAAAACAAGTACAGGCTGACAAAATGCAGAGACTGAACCGGCATCTGAAATGGAAGTCACGGTGGGCAGAGAGGCTCAGGTTTGTTCAGAGAGAATGAGCTTTCTGAGATTTCCTGTTGTGGCTAGATGACTTCAGTAGACTTCCAGCCGTATAGGCTTGTCTGTGCCCCAAAATGTAACCACAATAAATACAGAGCAGAGTACATTTCCTTTGTCTCTGTCAGTGAACACAATGTTTATTCAAGATAACAAGAAGGTACAGGTCACAGGGAATGGAGAGGGCGTGTTAGGGAGGCTCATGTTACCACTGGTTCCAAGTGGCCAGGTTGGAAAGCTTCAGCCCACCCAGTCTATTAAAAGATGTGAAACATATTCAGAGAATGTCAGCTCCAACCAATGACAGTTCAGCCCCAGACACGCCAATCAGGTCCTCAACACACATCAAGATCAAACCAGATACTTGGCAAAGTCCCAACTCAACACCCTGCCAGTTGTTTTTCCACTTACAAAGTAAAAGCCAACGAGGTCCCGGGCGTACCACACCATTCTGGGAAGCTTTACATGTTATTCTTAATCTCGGATGGAAGGAAAAAAATCACGCGACGAAGCAACAAGGGTAACTTAATGATTCAACTTGACATTGTCTTTTGATCCTGAAGCACCGACACAAATGTTTTCACAAGGATAAGCTAAATATGACCTATTGAGTTAATGACAGAGCAAACAAAAATTAAACTGAGGCGAGATAGCCATGCTTCCAGTTTAGACTAAAAGATAAGCGGTCCAATCAGAGAACAGCGGCACGTTTGACGTGTATACCGCTGAGGATGAGTAAAACAAGCCTACGTGGAGTAATCCAGCGAGGCCCTGGCGCATCACAAAAGATCCTAACCCCCCCAAAAAAAACAAACAGGAACTTCCTTTCTAATGATTCCCACTGATTTGTATTCCAAATATGAAACAATTGTATCAGGGTGATGGTAATAGAATGCACAAATAAGAATTATGATACATGCTCATTTTCTACTTCCACTTTGTGGACTGGAAACAGAAGAATTTCAACTTCAAGCACCAACAACAGAAAATCTAAGGGTTTGTTCATTATGACTATCACATTTTTCTAGCTCCCAGTGGCAGAAGAAAAAGCACCTTTCACTGTTAAACACCGGTCATTTCAAACAAGAGTAAACTGGTTAACATTTTTCAAAAACACTCAACATTTAGGAACATTCATTAAAAACATTTAAAGCATTATCTAGAGAATATTTAGAGATCATCTAAATACACAGTCCAACCTTGGTATCATAAAAATATTTGTTTTCATATGCAATACTTTTAATGGTTTTGCCAACATACCTCCTACAGTTAGTCATGAAGAGTTTAAAATGGGATGTTTTCCTTTAAGGTCATATAAAGCTGAGATGAATAAAATGTATAAAATGTTTGCACACTTCTTCAGTAAAGCTCGAGTGAAAACATCCCATAGCTGGCTTTGGACCCAGAAACAGCAGCCCTACAATATTTCCTCACTCTGAAACAACAAATATGGAGGCTTAATAATGGAATACGGAGCTCTCCACTATAACATCACCCAGCTCTCTCAACCGCCACAGAGGCTGGGGGGTTGGCTGGTTGGTGGGGGAGGTGAAGCAGAGCAAATAAACCAAAAGCTCTGGCCTTCTCAACACTAAACACATGCGTTCTAAAAAGAAAATTAACTAAATAAAAACTGTAAATGTGGCAAACAGTTGGCTTTGAAACCGACTGTGTTGCCAAAGACAGATTCACATCATGTAGCGAAACACCACGACGAGGCCGCATTAAACCCTACATCCCTTCCGTCGCTACACAGATAAAGTGGAAAAATAAGGATATCAATGCATGCTGTGTGCTGGGTAAGGACTGAATGTTAGAGCACACGGAGCGGAAGAACATTCACCAAGTTAGCTAAGGGCTAGCAACATTTGTTGCCCCTGCTGCTGTGCTAGATGCGGTTAGCAGCTAGGCTAAGAGTCGTCGAGAAAGACCCAACAGCAGATCGGGTCAATTATTCTTTTCTAAAACTCCGACATATTGAACACTTAAAGAACATTTAACAGCCTGCTGTCAAGACCCAGGGACATTAAATTTTACTTTGGGAACCTTCTTAACGTTTAACCTGCGTTGCCTGTTTGTGAACTAGCAAACATAATAAACGCGATACACATCCAACATCCTAAGGCTTTACATTAATATTAAAAAGATACAAACAGGTTAGCCAATGTCAACTAACGCTGTTTGGACTCTGCAATGGTGTAGTGCCTCGTCCCTTTGTGGAAACAGTAAAGAAACTCACTGAAAAAATTCAATTATTATGATATAAGTTTGCACTAATTTTGAGTTTTACTGGCTGTAATTCAAACACGGACAATTCACTCGACTAACACTGCTAATTTTGATTTTAGGTTTTGAAAAAAAACCCCCAAAAAAACAAGCATATTTTAACCAAAAAATGTTTAAAGACATAAAAGTTGTATAATTTGAATGTGACGTCCATACCGTGATTGTTCAAAAATATTTAAACGCTGAGTATTTGAAAAACTGGCAAAAAGAAGAATTTGTGACGATGGAAGCAAACTAGAAAACAACACGAGGGACTGATCAAACAGCCAAGAGAGGACCATTCCAGTCACAGCCCAAAGCGCCCCTGGAAGGCATAACATCTATTTTACTTCCCATTTCAGCTGGCTAAACACTTCACATTAATATAGAAGTACTGGAGAAATGCTCGAAAAACTGTGAAGACAAGCAACTTGCTTGAAGAAACTTCAGTGGACGCAGGTTATTTGCTTGCTAAGTTAGTTAGCCGTGTAGTCATGGCACAGAAAACATGGTTGATTTGTTTCAGATCTTGGTAAAAACTATTATATGTACATTAAGATATTACATATACAAAGTGCTTACCTAAAGAGTCATTCCAAATTCCTTAAAAACAAGGCAACGATAATGTACTATGGAAGTCCTTGGAGTATCCCAACATTAATTCCAATTAGACCAGTAGGCCTGGATATCCGCCTCGGAGTCTCCTGTATCCTTTGCCCTTACAAGTAGCTCCCTCTTCAAGGGTAAGAAACAAAGTTCTCAGTATCTCCCAAAAAATGTCGGAAAGTTAAATCCCCTGTCTTGTTCGGGTGCGCTACATCCATTGGTGTCTTTTATAAATCCCCGGTGAACAATTCCAATAATGTTAGTGTCTTGTATATTTACAGTTGCTGTTTATTATGGGGTATACACTGCTGTATGTGATACGGGGCTCCGATTCTGTGTCGGGTCCTTACGCTCACCGAAGCGCCCATCCCCCTCCTCGCCGGCATTCACCACAGGCACCATCGAAACTGACACACAATCAAGCCACGGGGCTTCCCAGGCGGCCGTGCAGGGGCATGCTGTTTGGGCGGCCCTTCCAGATGGCCCGCCTCTTGTCATTGATTCGACAGTTATATGCGGCTCATTTGTTTTACCCGAAATACCTTGAAGCCATTGGCGAATGAAGCTGTCGGTTACTTCTTTCCATTTGCGGAGTAAAATAGGGCGAGTACGGCTTCAGTGAGGAACTTGTTTTCTCTTGTATTAGAGTGGTGAAGCACACGGAGAGGAGCATGAGTAACTGGATTCGCAAGGCAGATTTCTGCTCAGCAAAGGATTTATATCTACCACGATGCGGGACGTTTTCTTTATAAAAATAACATTCCAATGGAGCTAACTTCATTTCTATAGTGGGATTACTTCTTTTTGTTTATAAGATATATTTCTTTTGGAAGGATCGCTCTTGTTGATACATAATGGTAATGGTTAGCCATACGGGGTCTCTTGGGCTCAGTTTCAGGGCTACAAGAGGCAGGGTTCGCCCACTAGGTCAGCCCCACCTACCGGTTTGTCAGTTCAACGGAGTATTACATGTGGCGTTGTGTGCGTTTATTGAGTGGCTGGACGATGAAAGTGGCCATCTTTCCTGTTTTGGACTTGTTTGTAACCCCGTTGCAGAAATAAACAGGACGGAAACGAGTGTCTCAGTAAGATTATAGAGGAATTTTCTGAGGTTGGCCGAGGAACATGGTGTCCTTCGGCTCTAAATTACAGAAAGGAACTATAAAGTGTTTCATCTTACATACTGGCACACTGTAGAAAGGCGACACAATAATCAGACCGTTGAACCGACGGCTTTCAACACTTATTAGAGGTATTATGTAAATTGTCGTGGTGACGCGATTGGATTTTTGTCCTGTCATGAGACTTGGAGACAGCTTTGGATTGGACGCGCTGAAAAATGCCGACGTCATTTGTTGCAGAGGCGTTGGCAGTACAGTGAAACTGTCACGTGTCGTTAGCGGATTGAAACGAGCCTGACTGCGGAATCTGTGATCAGATTTAATGGCAAAAAACGGGTTCGGTTTCGTTAACGTGCAATTTAAACGTCCTTTACATAAATAAAGCCTTTTACCAGGCTGACACTTGTAGGACAAAGACTTTTTATTCAACGCTTTTCTGAATTTAAGGTCTCAAATGTACATGTAATTGCCTTTTTTCATAAAAAAAAAAAAAAAAAAAAAGCTCCCAACACAACCGCCGTATTGCAGGAAGGGGCGGGGAAATAACGAAAAAATCTGGCACTGTAATAGTTATTTCCTTTCCACAACTTTTCCATACCCGCAGTGCCAATGGCTCATCAGCGTAGTCTATGGGTGTAAAATAAGCACAAAGTCCAGAGTGGTTGTAATGTTGAGGTGTTTTAATGATCACCTGTCTGACACAACAAAGCTATGAATAGTATACCACAGTCTTCAAATGTCTGTCAACTTTATAATTCATATTGTAACATTTTGTATATCATGCATTTTAACACTGCAAACAAACATTGTAGTTTCATTGTACATTGTGACACTATAATCAACAACATGGGCTTGGCAACCCATAAATTCTTTATTATGCCACACAAATACACTTTTTTTTTTTTTAAAGAACCTAAACACACCATTCATGGCAGCAGTATTTAGAGCAAGTCCAAATGTTTGCAGGGTAAGCTTTGGTGCCAGGTTATGGCTTCGTTAAATGTTAAGGTGGAGGGGGAAAACAGAATGGAAGATTTGCTTCTTATTTTGATAAAAATGGCACATCACATGGCCATAAAAAAAAACAAAAAAAACATGTACACAACCATAACACCAGAAATGATATTAACAGGGAACTTAAGCTGTACACAAACACCACCATTAAAATCTTCCTGTGAACATCCCATCAGTTACTTAGTATTAAACTGTTACCATTTGAGGGAGAAAAATTAACCAAAGGAATCAACTGTTTTGCTAGTAGGTGGTCTCCCAGGAATGTCCGATTAAGCAGCTGAGGGGAAAAGTGACAGAAAGAGGAATGGTGCTGGGGGAGGAAGTGTTTTCTGTTTTTTTTAATTATTATTCTGAAAGGTTTTTAGCTCATGCTTGGCTGCAGTTCTCCTGCTGCTCAGAAAGGCTGCCCCCTCCTGGTGGCTGTGTGCCACTGGAGAGACTTGTCTCCAAACAACTCAAAGCAGCTTCAGACTGCCGGTGACGTTGTTCACCATCTCCTCTGCTCCCATCACGGCCAGGACGGTGCGGGAGCCAGACTCCACCTGCAGAGACCGTTGTTACTCCAATGCGTACGGAGACAGACGCACTGCAATATTTACACAATTAAAATTTTGGCTTTGGTGTTCATACGCTGTCAGAATAGGATTCATGCAGTGAGTTTGCATGCCTGCGCATTAAGAAGTCCAACCTTCAGATGAATTGTCAGTTCAGCATACGAGACAAGTTGTGACGGAAATAAGTCAAGAAATTGTTTTCAATGACAACTAGATAGATACATGCATTGTCGTGGTTTAAAAGTGTATTTAAAGCAGGGTCTAGCTAAAGCTGCAGTCAACTACAACACACACCTGGGTAAAACTCGCCTCCCGGTCTGAATAGTTAACCGCTAAGTCAGGATGTCATACAGCTGTTAACAGCAAAGTGTATGACGATCTACATCATGATTCTATGTTGCTGATTAAATAAAATCCTATGGTAATGACATTCGTGCTAAGTGTATGACAATCTGATGGCGTATGCTGATCTGACAGAACGACAGCTACCTGGGTGAGACCTGCATCCTGGACCAGGTAGGTGGGCAGGTTGAGGCTCAGGGCCAGGGCCTGCAGCTCCAGCAGGTGGGCCACATTAGTGCCTTGGAGCACCACCTTCTTGGCCCTGTATGAACACCAAACTCATTCGCATCCTGAAAAGAATTTCACTAAGAACACTTTTGCAATTGTTAAATAAAATGACATTTTAAACACAAGTCTGCTGCTGATGTTATTTGCACCTTTTGCAAACCAAACCAACGCGGGGAGCCAAAAGTCACAGTGGCACGTGGAAACAGGAACGACGAGTAGAGAATCACGCAAACATATTAATGCTATCCTGACAGGAAAAAGACAGCTTTTACAGAAAGATGTAAACTAAGAATCATACGAGTTACAAGCTAATTATCTTGATGCACGAAAGGAATGAAACAAATATTAGCAGGAGGAACAGAATCTATGAGGTTGTGGTTTTAAATTAGCCACAATCTGCATGGGTCTTACCCAGTCTGGTCCCACTTCCAGGCCATCTCCCGCCAGCTGTTCTTCTCCTGTAGAGCCTGGTACAAACCCACCGCAGCATGGCCCACCTGGGCAGCAATCTGCACACACAATCAGCACCGACTTCAGTAGCTCCCAAACACAAAACCACCACAGGGAACGACATTTAACCAATACTGAGCACAGCTCTCGGTACTGTATGTTCGTGCGGAGCTATTTTCAAGTTTTAAAATGAGGATAGATTATTTTTATGTTCATTAAACTCCAATATATATATATTTTTAAAATGCCAATTGAAAGTACACACAACACAAACTTTTAATTTTTGCCCTCTTCTTTGTTTAATAAATAATTTCTTGTTGGAATCTGTGCTGTGGAGACTCAATCGATTTCAGCATTCAGAAACAGCCATTTTAGACAAAAACCTGCTTAATTGGCAGAAGGTATGCTTTCTTTTCACCATTACCTTTCCAACACCCATGCCGAGGTCCATGTTAACCACAAACACCATCTTGAACAAGAGGTCCTCGTCCCCCTCCTCCTGTGTGTTAGATCGAAGACAGACACACACTCAGATTTGGTTTTGGACAAACTCTACTGGGTCTAACGTACCAATGTGTACCTGCAGGGGACTAAGGCTAGCTTATGGGCACCTCATTCTCCAGTTTGTTGAAGTAGTACATGGCCGCCTCCTCAGCTGACACGTTCCGAGTGTGCAGTAGTGCCTGGAGCGAAGAGAAGTAATAAGACAGATCAGGAAAAACTGTACATATCAATTATTCTGTGAAGTTCGCATGTCAGCAGTACTACCCCACCTGTTTTGCTGCCTCTTCAGGGATGTCCAGCTCTCGGAGCTGCTGCAGGAACACAGGGTTAACCTCCTGGGAAGCCCAGTTTGATCCAGTGTCCTCTGATTGCTCCATCACTAACTGCAGAAACAGAGCTCCAGTGAGAACAGCTGTGCAAATTGACTGGAATGTCTTCCCTAAGCCATGTGGAGGGGTATCTGAAAATAGTCCACATCTGCTTGAAAGGGCTAATAAGTGTAAATCTGTTCATCACTGATGTTGGCAACAAACGTTTAATTTAAAATATAATTGTCAGTTGAGACAGGACTGTAACAAACCAATAATTAACGGTCAACTGGGTGACGTCTTAACAAAGACAAGTTTAAAAAAAATGTTATAAGTAAACGTTAATATAGTCTCCCTAATAATGCGTTGTGAATGCACTTCTAAAATGTGAAAGGGATGTTCAGGACACTTCCAATGAATGGAAGCGTTAAGCACAACGCTAGCAGCTGTAGGCTACATTAGGCTAGCTGCAGCGCTTTGCGCATTTAGCCCCTGTTCCCTCACAACTGAAGTTAGCGCCAGTAACATTTTAGCTTTCATGTTGACGTTTGCTAACCTCTGTTTATACCTTTTCCGGAAATTTATCACAACACTTTTTCCTAACAAGTAGCTAAAAAGCCATTTTTCCTGAATAGCGGCGAGAGTTAGCATTAGCCTGAGGCAGAACCTAGCCTAGCTAATGGCCTATTGTTACCTGTTTGTCACAGCTTGCTCTACAGCAACAGCAGCGCTGATTAAGTTTCTCCGAAGCTTTAATATTAAACAACACACATAAAAATGAAGTTATTTATAAAATTGCTATCGATGACGCTCTCTCCGTGTTCTGTGTTATATTACTCCATTCTTCCATTTTGAGGCCTTTAGTCTCTGCGTATCGTATGCTGCCCCCTGGCGGACGGAGTGATATTCTCATAATGGCGTCAAAAGCTTCCACGGATTTTCCTGGACAATTCAAATAAATAACTGAAATAAATAAATAAAAAATGAAATGCTTTCAACGAAGGGATTTTGTTTCTTTTTATCCCGAACCCCGAAAGTGTTTTATGTCCACGTCTGCATTAATCTTGTAGTTAAATTAGGTTTGATTCATTACCCTGCATTATTCTAATAAGTAAAATACACCGAAAGCAGAATTATGCGGAAGGTGAGAAAGATGATAGCAGACAATACACATCCCTTGAAATCCTCATTTGAGCTGCTTCCTTATTATCAAGAAACAAGATAACATTTTATTTCATACCTCAAGCAATTAAATCATTAAGCAGTAAAAAGGTATCATAGATTACCAAGCGATGTTAATGTCATTGTATATGTTTGTATATGTATGTCTTTTAAGGAAATGCAAACCAATTTCCTTGTGGGGGACAAAAAAAGCCAACTGTCGATCAAAACACATTTTCCACACTGCTCCTGTAAACGACTGACACTTCAGTGTCGCAAAATATGGTCTGTTAGCTGGGTAGCCAGTGGTTTGCACCTCAGGGCCACCGTACAAGTGGTTGTTGATGCCTACTCACAGGTGGAGGTGCTGCTTTATTTATAATGCATTTGTAAAGTAAATCTGTGTAATTGATTTAAACATCTTTTGAGGGAAAATTTACACAAACACCCCCCCACACACATATATATCAAAATGCACAAATAATCACCAAATTTTATATACGATTTGGTGATTATTTGTGAATTTTCATGACAATGGACCAAAAGTGATAATAAAGTAGCACAAATGTTCACAAAATTAAAAATGTGAGCCTATTGAGAACAAGAAAGAGTATCAAACTCATTTTATTTTTGGGCCACATCTACATCATGAATGTCCTCATAGGGCCAGTTGTGCGAGAATGTACAGATAAAACTACTTATTAATAAATTGTTAAAATAAAGCTTTCTCTGGATTCAGTTGGTAATTCTCAATAAATAATTTATAACATCTTGTTCTCTCACATTTATTTGGTTTTGTACAAAAAACCCCAGATTTTATTTTATTGATAAAGTAATATTGAAGCACACAACTGTTATCTTGAGCCTGTACTTATTTTGTGGCCCTCTATGCCCCAAAAGGCCACAAAAACTGATATGGCGGGCTGGTTTTGGCCCGCGGGTCTCGAGTTTGACGTATTTGCATAGAAGATTCAATCAGCAGGTCCTTTATTGAGGGCTTAAAAAAAGAAGCAAAATTACAGTTACGACCCATAAAAAAAAGTCTCAACAACACTGTAAAGTATCGACACATTGCATAGGGATAATGATTTATTAATAAAAGGCAATTAAACGATTTAATAGTCGCTTAGTTGTTTCGTAGCACGAATACGTAAATGTGAAATAAAAAAAAAGGTGCGGAGATGATTCGCCACTGAGAACAAAGTTGTCCCTCCTCGGCCCCCGTTACAAGATTTAGGAACGTCTATGTGGTGGGGCAGATTTGTCTTTGATACGGCAGAAACCCTACCCCGGTCCACTGGACCGAACTGTGGCCAGGACTGATGGCTCGTCGAAATCGACTTCGCTCGGCGGATTGATAAAAAGGGTAAATATTTGCTCACTTGATATTTATATATAACAGGAATGAATCTGGAAATGAGCGTCAGATGTGTTCATGTGATTAGCAGCTCCTGCACCGGGGCCGATAATCTGCTGCTCACCTTAACATGTGCTAGAAGGAAAACATTATTGGCTTTTAAAATGCGAACGCATTTTTCGGTGTGCAGGATTGCTGCGTCGGGTTTTGGCACATGCATGTCCGGACAACATGGGACTGAAGTACATTAATAATAACAACGATGTCCTTCTTTTTGGAAGTGAAAGTTTTAGTTAATATTGCTTTTGTTCCTGCGTGTCCACAGATGATCCACTATCGCGATAATCTAATGTCTCTTTAAAGCACGCAGCGATGACAAGAGGCCCGCTATTTGAAAGTTTGCTTTAAAAGAACCGTCCCGAACACTAGATGGCGCCATTGGCTTATTACTACATGTTGAGCTTTGCTGGAACTGGGCAAGGAGGAAATTTGAAAAGAGGACACTTCCGGCAGTAGTAAACGTGACGCGCATGAAACATATTTTGTCTTCGTGTTGTTCCCATTTGTGATTGAAAACGTTTTAATCTCATTTGAATAATGAACTGAACTTCATGATGATTAGGATCCTTCGTATATGTGATTGAATTATAAAATTAAAATGACTTCTTTGACGTTTATTGTGTGTTGGTGCTATGTAAGTGAACCGATTTTCTCTTCTAGTAAAACCTAATACTTTGCTACATCTCTTTTGTCTCATCTTTTGTCAGCTAAAAAGGTACTTCACCGTGGGTGACGGGTTTGCCTGAGGGTAAACCCGTCACCCCCGTTTCCCTTCTTTCCAGCCGTACCTAAGCCAAAGCTGCCACTACCAAGCTGTCAGACATGTCAGGGCCTTTGCCGAGCCGGGCGCGAGTGTACACAGAGGTCAACACTCATCGCCCAAGGGAATACTGGGACTATGAGTCACATGTTGTGGAATGGGGGTAAATGACTAGGGGCATTTTGTGATCAACACTTTCAAAGTCCTCGTCGAGAAAAATGACATTTCCTCTCGTTCTTTCTTGGAAGAAATCAAGATGACTTTCAGTTGGTGCGCAAGTTGGGACGTGGCAAGTACAGCGAAGTGTTCGAGGCAATCAACATCACCAACAACGAGAAGGTGGTGGTAAAGATCCTAAAGGTAAGCCCTACCGGGACAATGCCTTAACAAGGTGAAAGGTCACTCGGCCGATTTTTCTTAACGCTGCTTAACGATTTCTCTTTTAGCCAGTGAAGAAGAAGAAAATCAAACGCGAGATCAAGATTTTAGAAAACCTGCGTGGAGGTCCTAATATTATTTCTCTCATCGATATAGTAAAGGACCCCGTAGTAAGTACATATAGCACACTTATTTTATTTATTTTTCTCTGTTTACGACAGTAATTATTGTTAGGGTTCTGAAATGTCACTGCTGTACCAATAGAGTTGCCAACCTACCACTTGTACCAGATTATCGTTTTCTGCGGGGCTTGGGAAATGTGTGTTTGTAAGTACATGGTTAAGTGAGTCTCGGCTATGGATAGATTTATGTGGTAGCAATCCAAGTGGTTTTAAATCAGAGGTGTCCAAAGTGTGGCCCCAGGGGCTGTTTCCGGTCCTCGGAACAATTGCGGGCGGTCCTCGATGATGTTTCTATAACAACCTAAATTTGATTCGCCAGCTCGGACAATGTGCAGAAACATATTTTTAAAGCAGGAGTACTGTGTTTTCCAGCAACATAGTATCATTTTATAGCAGAGTCAAATAGTTATGGTACCTTCAGTAGTTGAAAAATGATCATCATCGTCATACATCGTGAAGAAAAAAATGATCAATTCAACAAATTTACGATGTTTGCTGTTGTTTTTTCTTTTAATTGGTGAAACCTTCCATTTTTATGAAAGTTTCTATTCTGCAATAATCCACAAAACACTGTTCTACAGGAATCTAACTACTCTGCTTGTTTCATTAAAATTATATAATAATGTGTTTAGTTTGTTGATGATCATCAGTATGAAAAAAATGTAAATACATTTTGCAATTTTAATAAAAAAAAAAATAAAAAAAAACCCCCAAAAATGAATTAATAAAAAATTGTGTCCCACCCAAGTAACTTCAACTTAAAATTTGTGGCCCCAAAGCCAAAAAAGTTTGGACACCGCTGGTCTTAATGTTTCTGGGCTCTCTCATAAGAAGTACATTTGCAAAATAGGTAATTATCCCCAATTTAATTGCTTGAAAAGTAGAGTTCTGGTCACTTTACACGGAAGTGTTTTGGTTGGATGAGCAGCAGCAGTGTTCTCCGTAGAAGGACGGGCGGTTCCCTGGCTGTTTCATGTCGGAAACTTGTCCATTTGCGCTTACTACGCTAGCTTGAGGAGTTTAGTAGCTTGATAAATTGACTGGCAGCCAATCAGAAAGATCATTATTGTCATCACTAATGCAGGCAGTGGAGTAGCTAAACATATGACACACAGAGCAAGAGAGAGGAGGAGATAGAAGGGGTAGCAATAGTCGCAAGGATGCAAAGCTAATAAGCTCTTAACCTGACCAAAACCTATGTGGAACAAGAAACAATAAAAATGGTAAATGACCTGTGCTTATATAGCTCTTTATCAAGTCCAGAGCACTTTAAAGCACTTCGCACTACATTCAGTCAAGTCAGGTGAAGTGCCTTGCCCAAAGACGCAACAACAGAGACGGACAGAGCCAGGGCTCAAACCCACCGATTATGGGACAAACTCCCATCACCATCGCCACCAACAAGTTTATAACGTGTTTATGTGGTAGAATAAACCAGTCAGGTCTCAAGACACAGAAATGGGATCAAATCAAGAAGAGAGTCTCAAACACAAACGGTTTCATAAAGTGCAACAGGACGTGATGTAATACGTCTCATCCAATCACAGCACCGTGCTCGCGTTTTGACCTCTGTCTGTCATGTTGCATGTTTCCCGGAGAGAGCCCTGTTATTAGTTACCCAGGAAACGGCTGACCATGCTTTTCAATATAATGAACCTTAAAAACATCCCAGTAGATTTGTACCCAGTGCTGTTAGTGTCTGCACGTCTACAGCTGTCCTACCTGTTTGAGTTTACGCAGAGGCTCTGACTGCACAGATAAAATAGTTTTAAATTGACAAGAACCAAATACAAACCAGCCTCATTCCGGACTTGTTTTTTCGTTTTTTTAGTCCCGGACACCTGCTTTGGTCTTTGAGCATGTAAACAACACAGACTTTAAGGTAAGAACAGAACTCTAACTTACCTGTTTCTTTATTGCGGTGCATGGCGTTGTAAGTCGTCTTTTTTTGCCCTTCATGTGCTGCTCTCCTGTGTGTGTGTGTGTGTGTCGTCTTTTGACTTCATTTTATGATAAGTTCAACTGTCGTGATGCAGAGTACAGTATTGTACGTGCTTTATGAATGTATTACTTTAAAATAGCTAATTTAATGACTGTTTTGATCTGCAGCAACTGTACCAAACTCTGACAGACTACGACATCCGCTTCTATATGTACGAGATCCTCAAGGTGAGCGCTTTGCTTTGTTTGCTTGGAAAATGACGCAATCAAACAACCATAAACAACATTCAGCATTGTGTTTGCGTTAACAGTTGAGCCTTGAATAATTCATGCTAGGTATGAAACAATTACTGATTTTATTGACTACCATGATCAGATTAAAACGGACGTTTCATCACCCAAACAGAAATAAATGTCAAATGTATCTGTCTTATGTCTAGGCTTTTAGATTTCATTAAATATCAATGGCCTTGTTGTATTACGACTCTTATTTGAGTCAAATTTCTGGATTCTATACCGACTGAATGAAGAACAAACATGTTTTAACCAAAACTTCACCAGACACACAGCTGATGTGTTTTTTGTTTTTTTATTGAAAGAAACTGATTTTGAAAAATGTTCTTTTGCATGCTTTCTTATTTTATGTTCCTTATATAAATTATTGTCATTTGAGTCTTTAAAATACCAAAATTCCCACTTAACTATATATTTTTGCTTGTCTGATGATGTAATTTTTAAATATTAGATGAAGATAATTTGATCAGTTACTCAGTGAAAACATCTGGCTGTATTATTATTTTTTTTTTCCATTTGCCTTTTGTGCGTTATCCTGTGTGTGTGTATGTGTGTGTGTGTGTAAATGTCATGTTTATCTCATGTTGTCTGCAGGCACTCGATTACTGCCACAGCATGGGAATCATGCACAGAGATGTGAAGCCACATAACGTCATGATCGATCACGAGCATCGAAAGGTGGACAAGAAAACCAAAATCACTCCATAATGTGTGATCAACCCCAGCGTCTTCTGTCATGTGCTTCTGTTTTATGATGGTTACATTGAATTGTTGGATGAGACAGAAACGGTTTGCACGCGCTAAAGAAAAGCCTGAATAATCAGACATCGAGGATGAACAGAAATCATTGCTGGCCAGTAAAAACCCAGCAGGTCCGTCACGATGGATCGTAACGCCCTGTTTTTGCTCGCGCAGCTGCGGCTTATTGACTGGGGCCTGGCAGAGTTTTACCATCCAGGACAGGAGTACAACGTGAGAGTCGCCTCGCGCTACTTCAAAGGACCTGAGCTCTTGGTGGACTACCAGGTACGGCTGAGGGAGGGATTTCATGTTGGCTTGTATTAGCTAGCCAGCAGCTAGATTCTCGCTGAGCCCAATGCTGCATCTTGTGACGCATGTAAAGCAATTAATATGCATATATTTTTAAACTAGAACAAAACTTTTAGCCAATTAAAATGATAATTTAAACTCTGTTTCCTGTTGAATAGTACTAAAAACTAATAATCAGAGATTTGAAGTGAACAATATTGAGCAAGGCGCCGTTTGTTGCTTCTTTTGAGTGACACAGAAGCTGGTTGGCCGGATCGATACTGGAATATCAATACCTCTGATATCAAACCTTTAAGCCTAAAGATCGATTCTCAAATCCAAGTATCAACACTTCAGTCGATTGAGATAATGTAACTGAACAAGAACACGTTAGAAAGAGACTAAATTATAGGGATTTTGCCTAAATGACACAGGGTTGATGTGGAACTACTTTTTCTTCCGCCTGGTAAGTTTGTAATGCGCAGAGGATGCAATGCCCAAGCGCGGCGTGCTGCTGCTGCTGCTTAGTCAGACATGGAGATGTTTCAGCTTTCATTTTATAGCAGTTCTTAAAAAATTACACAGGGATTTATTTAAGTAAATAATTTTCTGTCTTTTTTTTTTGTTTTGAAGTTTGAAACATTTTTGCGTATTTTGCATGATTTTCTGCTGCTGTTGAAATAGCTTAGCTATTAGAGTGATGTCTTGTGTTCTTTTTATGAAGCCAGGATTTGAATTACATGTTTGTTTTTTTTATTTTAGATTTAACAGGCAAATTAAGTGTTTTTGCACAAAGTATCGGATTGGTATCGTCGATACCAGCTTCGATTTTACTCAGTATTGGATGGGAAAGAAAATCGGTGGCATCAAACATCACTGGTGCCTGGATTATTTTTAACTGAGATGATACTTCTGCTCTTAAGAAGTGTGTCTTCCCTTTGATGGGAGGACAACAAAAGCAGATACTGATCTAGACTTTGAGAGTTATTCCAGGCTCCGCTCATTTGTTTGAATTGTAAACTATTATCACTTCTTCTTGCACATAGAGTCTACAAAATGAGTGAGCTAAAAATAGGCGTTTTGAAATAAATGTAAAGCGATGTTGGAAATGTTTGTGTTTGTTTCACGTTTTAAACGATTCTGGTACTTTAACTCTTCCACTCTGTGCTGCAGATGTATGACTACAGTCTGGACATGTGGAGCTTGGGCTGCATGTTGGCAAGCATGATCTTCAGGAAGGAACCGTTTTTCCACGGTCACGACAACTACGATCAGGTAAAGTGCATCTCATTTCTTTTCTACGACGTTTTAGTCGTGAGAACTAAGCACGCAGCATTTATCAGTGGTTGATGTTTTTCTTTCTGTCTCTTCGCCGTCTTTGAATCCCACAAACTTCTAAATGCTTTTATAGTGAATCATGTGTTATTCTGGTTAGCGGCATGCTAATCAAATGTCTGTAAAGACGACTGGAGCTCAGTGGGAAGAATAGTTGTCTTAGTCATTTTATTTTACATGGTTACAAAAACATTTTCTTAATTTACGTGATACTTATATGTGAAGCCGATCTTATCTACCTCAGCGAAGATCTAAAAATGATCCACTGTCCTCTTCTGTTCTCCCGTTAGAGAGGTTTGACCGTTAGCCCCGCCCACCAGGTCATGTCTGCACATTTGCAGTTAACAATAGTCACCTCATTTTTGCAACTGAGCAACATTTCTGACAACAACAACAAAAACAATGGCATCGGCCAAAACCGGATTTAACTTTGCAATTTCCAAATGTAAAGTTAAGTGTAAATTTTGGCAATTTAAGGATGAAAATGAAAATAATTCAAACAAGTAAGAAACAATATAAAACAAGATCAGGCAAAAGAAAATGTTTCCAAATCGGTTTATTTCAATACAAAAAATTACGGAACTTTAACAAAACCTGCAGCTGTGTGTGTGTGTGTGTGTCTGGGGAATGTTTGGTTAAAACATGTTTTGTTCTTCATTCAGTGGGTAGAGAATCCAGAAATTTTACTCAAGTAAGAAAAGAGATACTACTCAATAATAATAATAATATTGTTTTTTTATATAGCGCTTTTTTGACCACCCAAAGCGCTTTACACACATTTATACACCGACACACATTTATACACCGATACGCAGATCGGTAGGCAATTTGGGGTTAAGCACCTTGCCCAGAGGCACATCGACATGTGACAGGAGGAAGCTGGAATCGAACCTACAACCTTCCGATTGCAAGACGACTACTCTTACCACTCCGCCACAGTCAGTGGCTGTGGCTGAACTGCACTGTAACGTCTGTTTTCAAAAGCTAACTGGTTAGCGGCTACCTCAGGATGTGTGAGAAGACAGTGACTACCTTGTTTTGTTGTTGTTTCTCTGCGGCAGTTTGGAAAATAATCAGAGAGTCACAGTTCACCACTGGAATTATAAAGTTGATTAATAACGGATTTAAATTTTTGCAGTGCATATCGCATATTCTCAGAAATATATTATGAGGATGTTTTTAGGCCTACTGCCTACACAATAATTCTGTTTTATTTCTGCGCGTCTTTAACAATACTGACAAAATTGTTCCCGTTTTGTTCTCCTGCAGTTGGTGAGAATAGCCAAAGTTTTGGGAACAGAAGACCTCTACGATTATATTGACAAGTACAGCATCGAGCTGGAACCTCGCTTCAATGACATTCTGGGAAGGTACGAGTTGTTTCCCTCAGAGACGGGATGTTAAAGACGGCCTGCTGGTCACTGCTGGCCTTTTCTGACCATAACATTCACTGGTAAAGCTGGAGCTACACTGCAAAACACACAATCTTACCAAGTAGTTTTGGTCTAGTTTTTAGTTCAAATATCTTAGTACGTTGGAAATAAGATGAAAATAACTTACAAGTAACTTTCCAGAAAGATATAGAGGCTTGTTTTAAGTAAATGATTCATTAATATTGATGAAAAAGTTCTAGTTCCATTGGCAGATTATATTTCCTGTTATAAGTTAATTTATCTGCCACTTTTTCATATAGAGTACAGACCAAAACTTTGGACACACCTTTTCATTCAATGAGTTTCCTTTATTTTCATGACTATTGACATTGTAGATTCACACTGAAGGCATCAAAACTATGAATTAACACATGTGGAAATATGTACTAAAAAAGTGTAAAACAACTGAAAATAGGCCTTATATTCTAGTTTCTTCAAAGTAGCAACCTTTAGCTGTGATTACTGCTTTGCACACACTCTGCATTCTCTTGATGAGCTTCAGTCACCTGAAATGGTTTTCACTTCACAGGTGTTCCTGTCAGGTTAATAACATAATAAATCTACAATTTGCATAGTCATGAAATTAAAGAAAACCCATTAAATGAGAAGGGTGTGTCCAAACTTTGGGTCTGTACTGTATATTGATATTAAGAATATATTGACTTAAAACAAGCTTCTATATCTTGCAGTAAAGTTACTTATAAGTCACTTTGTCTTATTTCAAGTGGGCTAGAATAGTTACACTAAAAACTAGACCAAAAGTGCTTTGTAAGGTTTTGTGTTTAAAAGCAGTTTCCTTAAGATAATTTAGTCACAGCAGAGCAGCCTGTTTGAAAGCCATTTCTGTTTCCCCGCAGACATTCTCGTAAACGGTGGGAGCGCTTCGTCCACAGCGAGAATCAGCACCTGGTCAGCGCCGAGGCTCTGGATTTCCTCGACAAACTTCTGCGCTACGACCACCAGGCCCGAGTGACCGCCCGTGAGGCCATGGACCACCCGTACTTCTGTAAGAGTCCCAGAGTGCGGTTTTAATCCACAATGAGAGCAGAATTTAAAAAAAACAAACAAAACTATTTTTTCATGTATATTGCTTGTTGTTCAGTCTCCATTGTGAAGGAGCAGTCTCGTACGGCTGGGTCAGCCAACTTGCCAGGCGATAACCCTGCTGTTACTGCAGCCGGCATGGTCACTGGTGAGGACACATGCTTCGCTCTTATTGTCCCATTTCTGGAAAAGGCTTTCCTAATTTTGCTGTATCAAAATACAGTCGAATTCAGTTCAGTATGAGCGGCCATCTGCCACGACCGACTGGGGGATGAAAAGTTGAGGAGTTTTATAATTCGTCATTGCTGCGTGTGTTTAATGATTCCGGTTCAGTATATCTTCAAGTTTCTTTTTGTTTCAAGTAGAATAGGTGGAATCTGACAAAGATGTTTTACATGTTTTAACTGTGAGAAATTCGACCATTGCTGCATAAAAGCCAGTCTGAGGAAATGGAAAATGATACAGTGCAAAAATAATAGAAAAGACGATTTGCTTTTTTCAGACAATGTGCGGCTGGCTCTAACAGCTTACATTAAAAATTGTGTCATTCCAACGTGTTGAATCCGCAGCTCTTATCTAAAGTCACAAACTCTAATTTGCTCAAAATGCCGTGTACGTAGCCGCTCCAAGTAGGCGGGGCTTGCCGCTCCGACACCGGAATAAGACGCTGACGTCTCTGACGGCTGACAGATGATGAGCGCTAGCTCCTTGGCTGAGTTATGAATATCTTATGTAACTAACATCTGTCGCTGCCACGATTTTTAAAGATTTATTGCACGAACTCGCTTATTGACGTCTGATTTTAATTTCAATTCTTATTTAACGGAAACCCCTCAATTCAAAATTGTGTTTTTTTTTTTTTTCTCGACGTTGGCAGAATAGAGACAAAGATTTGCACAGCTCCTGTTTCTGGTTTAGCTGACTGTCAACAGCCATGATGTTGTTTCTTGTCATTTTGCCCACTTTTTACCTCCTTGTCTCCACTTCAGGTATCTCTGTCTTGCCAGCCTCCACTGCCCTCGGCCCTCTCAGCGGCTCCACCGTCTTATCGGCTAACACAAACTCCATGAGCAGCCCGCTGGCTGCTGCCGCTGCTCCGCAATGACAGCCAGCGTAACCTCTCCATCTTCAGTCCAGTGTGTCTCTGCCCGAATGCGGAAACGGCCAGAGCGGACAGCTGCTGCTCCACCTACCCTGCTATGACGGTGCCACATAACCCTTTGAACAGGAGGCCACTTTTCTTTTTATTAAATAACTTATTTTTGTTTAGGTTAATTTTTAATTTTTTTTTATTTCTCCAGTAAGATCCAAAATGTTAACTTTATATGCCTCTCTAGGATTATTTTGACATTCAGAACGTTGAGTCCAAGAGCATGTGTTGTTTATAACATCTCAACAGTCCTGACTGTGACCTTTGTTATGAGTCTGGGTTGGTCAAAAAGACCAGCAACGACCGGACAAGAAGATGGAAGTGTTTTTAGGACCACCTGGAGCGCATTCTGTACGGTTTAATTAATAATCCACATTATTTAACTCCATAACTAAGGAGAATCGCTATGACGTACAGCAGTGGTTCGCAAAGATTTTCTGGGCCCCCTTATGGATTACAATAAACTCTCCCCCAAAAGAGAAAAAAAAAAATCAACTGGTCACACATCGTTCCACCAGACATAAACCTAAACACATATTCTGTTTTCAAACTGCACTGAAGTTTATTTCAGACTTCAGGTTGAAACAAAACAAACTTCAAACCATCTTTACAGTGAAACACTTTTGTGTAACTGGTTTTTGTTTCATTCATCCATACCGCTTCTCGTGCCCCTCGATGCAATGGCACTGTGCCCCCCTAGGGGGCGCGCCCCACACTTTGGGAACCACTGCCATATAGTCCATCTCTTTGTTTCCGTCATGAGACAAATAGATGGGGAAGGTGTACAACGTGTCTATGTACCTTTCATTCAATTGTGGTTTTTTAAAAAAAAATTGATAAACATTAAAAATGAAGTATTTATTACGCATTTTCATTTGAGATTCAACAAATACAATAACAAATGTTTTTTTGGGTGGAGGAACCCGCAGTGCTGCCAGAGAGGCAGGGATCCAAGAACATCTCAGTCAGTAAAATGACAACAAAAGATCAAAAAGTGAAGTGGAGAAAAAAAAAAGGCTAATTGCTATTTTTTTCCCCGTGTTTCTTTAATTCCCGAGAGAAGCAGTCTTTTCCAACTTATCGCCACAACTTTAAAACGACTGATATCTTTCTAACACATCATACTCATTTATAAATTAGTATTTATTCCTGATATTTAATTTGAGATCAATAAAGTATTTCTGAGTTGGATTGAATGTAAAAGGACGGAAGCTCGCTCGGTTGGAGACAAAAAATGAGGCTTAATTGTGGGGTTGTTATTCTCCCGAATGATGTAACGTTAAAATATTTCAGCCATATTTGCTCTGCAGTTCCCGCTTCCAGTAGTGGACAAATCTCCACCTGTTTCGCACTAGACGTCACGAAACAAACATCGAAATCAAATGAGGTCACAGGGACGTTTCGGGCTCATACAAACAATAATCCTCAACGTGTTGTTTGTTTGTTTGTTTTTATCTCACGTGAAAATTAATCATTAAATGGTTTTTTTTATTATCTTTTTCAACAATCAATTACAAATATGATCAAGTGGTACGCAAACCCGCAACCTTCAGTGGGCTTCGTCAGATCAAGATTCGTTCTTCTCTCTAGAATCCACGGTTCTTCCACGTTTTCAAACGGCCTCTTCCTTAAACATGCTGCTTTCAACTGATTTAATGATTTCAAGTGACTTTAACTTGATCCACATCAAGATGTAACCAAAGTTTACCGACCGTCGGGAGGAGAGGCTGAAGAAACGCATATTTAGTTTGAGTTTTCCGCACCGTCTTTCCGCTGCCTGCGAGACGATGATCCTTTTCCACTGACCGCCGGTCAAAACTCCTTCACGTCGTTTGGTCGGATGGTTGGCCTCCACCAACACAACAGAAGCTGTGAGGTGAAACTACAATTGATGGGTCTTTCCCAGGCCGTGGCATGAGGAACTTTCCAAACCTGCTGGATTTCACTTTTTTTTTTTTTTTTTTGCAATAAGTCAGAACATGTATACATTGACAGAGAAGGCGAGTATTCTAAAGTGTGTGTGTGTGTAAATAAATGTTTTATTTGTCTGATAACTTGGTTGGATTCAATCGGTCCATTTCTTTGGCATTGGCCCCTGAGGTTTCCTCTCCTTGGGTAGAGTGTCAATGACGTCTTCTGGACATCTGTCGAGTCAGCAAGATGAATTAGCTGACAATATTTAATTACGACATCCATTTTTTAAATTTATTTTAGTTTTCATTATCTGTAAGGAAAAAAAATACATGGAATATTCCACTCATTATTCAATGTGATGAGTTGAATAATGAGATTTTACAATAAAAGCTGATTGTAAAATCAGCTTTTTCAGAATATTCTATCTGAGATGGTAATCAGCTGAAAAAGAGTATGTGCTTTTCTGACTTTCTAGATATAACAGACGTAATAATGATTTTGACCTCTTAAACTTTTTAAAACAAACCAGACTGGATAATATTTGGGTTCCCCTTTTCCGAACTTTCCGTTCCACACGCTGTTTCAATAGGTGACGTTGTTTTGGCCTCCATACCACTCCACTCCAGTGGGTGGCGGTAATGCACATCTAAACGTTGCTTGCCAACCGCCATAAAAACAGAAGAAGAAGAAGGAAAAACATTCTCTGTTGAGTGAACCCGTTGGAGAGACATGGCGGTCCCAGAGTTTCTCTCTACGGCGGAGTTGATCAAACAAGGAGCGGAAGCTCGCTTGTATCGGGCAGAGTTCTTAGGAAAGCCCACAATAATCAAAGAAAGGTTCCCTAAACTCTACCGACATCCGGAGCTGCACGACAAGCTGAACTCCCGCAGAACAGCTCATGAGGTCCGCTCTATCCTGCGCTGCAGAAAAGCAGGTGGGTCCTCGACAGGCTTTCACCCAGTGTTTATTTATAAAAAATAAAAAATGCAGCGATGTTTTTATATCATGTGTTAAATCCCTCCGTAACGCAGCATCTCCCTTAAGGACCATCAACAAAGTTCTAGTCATTTGGCAAAAAATATGTTTGTTAAATAAGCAGATTTGTACTCATTATTGATGGAGGCAAATCAATGATTTTATGAATTGCCTCTTGGTATGTAGTTTGTTGTGCTTGATTTTAGTGAGCTCTGAATGACTTAACTGTGTACGGAACTGATTACACACTTATTTGTGTGTGTGTGTGTGTGGGTGTGTGTGTGTGTGCGCGCGTGCTGGCTTTAAACTATGATCTGTTAAATCATATTTTATTACATGAGCCTGTCCGGGAACTGCAGGAGTGTTTTCCCTATAACCTGGTATCATGCATCTCTTCTTTTTAAAGGTTAATGAAATGTTGTACTTGGTCTCTGCCCAAATAAATAAATAGTATAACAGTTAGTCGAAACAAGTAGACAAACAACAACAAAAAATCCCCCAATAACGTCCAAGTAAACATCCATGTATCGATTGAGTTCATCTAAAGTTGATTGATCTTATCAATTGACTAACGATTAATTCATAAGCGGCCTTTCTCCTATGAAGTTTTCTATTGTATCAAGATGGCCGACCGTCTTTTCATAATATGAAGGGCTAAATGTTTTATTTGCTCAATTAAAAAAAAACAATAGAATTTTTTCTCCCACCTTATTAAACTGTGAAATATAGCAACACATAAACCTCTTAGGTTGCTGTCTTTCAGAAATAAACTTTTCTTAAGAAAGTTTTTGTTTTCCCAATATTTCGAGTTTTATATTCAGATTGAATTAATATTTTTTAAATAGTTTTTCAAAAAACAAAACAAAAGAAACTATCAAAATCTGAGTTTTGTTTAGAAACTCGTATTGTTTTTTTTTTCCAACAGACTGATGTAATTTACTTGGCCATGTTTTATTTTTCCTCATCAGGTATTCCGGCTCCAGCTGTTTACTTTGTGGACTACAAGTACCACTGCATCTTCTTGGAGGAAATCGCTGGCTCCTCAACCCTGCGTGACCACATCAACGCCGTTCAGCGGTGCAACTCCCGCGCAGACCCAGGTCTGCATGAGCTAGCTGAGAGAGTCGGTCAGACCTTAGCCAAAATGCACGATGAGAACGTCATCCATGGCGACCTGACCACCTCCAACATGCTGCTGAGGCGCGGGCCGGAGGCCACAGAACCGGAGCTCGTCTTCATCGACTTCGGCCTGAGTTACATTTCGGCTTTGCCCGAGGACAAGGGTGTGGATCTGTTTGTCCTGGAGAAGGCTTTTCTCAGTACTCACCCCAACACAGACGTGTTGTTTGAGAAGCTGCTAAAGAGCTACGCTGCCACTTCCAGGACGTCGGCGGCAGTCATCAAAAAGCTTGACGAGGTTCGGCTGAGAGGGAGGAAGAGGTCCATGGTGGGGTGATCATGACGTGGACGGACGAACACTTACTTTGAGTTTCAGACGATTGGACAGGGTGAAATTATTAATCTGTATGTTGTGCTATAAATGAAATAAACAGACTTGTTGATAAAATGTTACAAGTTATTAATGCTTTTTTTTATTGGTACTGGATGTTATATTCCAGATTTAGGTTCCGTCTGTTTATTGTTCCATAGAAATTGATAGGATCGTGGATAAAAGTTTCCACACCATTTGATCCTATTACAGTGTATAGATCAGACTCATCCTCAAAGAGCATACATTTAATTAACATGGAATAAAGTCTGGGTGCTTCAGAAGCATCGAAAACTATTTGTTCTGTTGTTCTTAAAGAAGTGTTAAAATTTCCCACAGAACCTCAGAAACCACGGAAAACCTAATGGAATGAGGTTGAGAAACTATTATTTTCCATAATTTAATACAAAATAGGAACTTGTCAGGAATACAGATATCAACACTGAAGGCATCACTGCAGATATGATAAATGATTTGAATATTGTTTTGAGTGTCTGGAGTGGCGTTAAGCACTTTAGATGGTTATTGACTCATTTTAATCATCCAACGTGAGTTTTTTACTCTTCCTACTCGGTCACATAAAGTATGTTCTGTCGTGTCCATTATCTGCTAACAATAGAAGCCAAAATCTCTGCTAATATTGTTAATGCTAAAAAACAATTAACTTTGCTTTTAAGGTGCTTAAAGTACACAGGGACTTAAAAGATGGTTTTAAACCAAAAAATTGCTAGATTCTGTATGTCTGTTTTAAGCCAACATCCAGTGAGGGTGATGGATTTTAGGCTGCCATCTTGGTAGTACAAAATACTATTAGATCCATCACTGCAATAGGTTAATCAATCCAAAAGGTTATTGATTTCTATTTTAGCATTGCACGAAAACCCTTCATTTATTGATTTCAATAAATAAAACAACTGAAAAGTAACTACAAGGTAATTACCGTGTGATTAGATGGTAATATTACGATGTAATTTTCAGATGAAGTATTTGAATTACTAATTTTGGTTAATTGTGCATTAGTGAGATTTCCCGTTCTTGTTTCTTTCATTTAAGAAATGGGTTTTTTTACCCTGGTAAAATAAAAGTTAAAAATAAAAACTTAAAATAGATTTTTATTGTACAGCGCTTTGTGCTTTTATATCTGTGAAAGGCGCTTCATAAATAAACTTTACTTACTAATAGTTGCCCTTGGCATTTATTACTAGTTAAACTGTACCTACAGAGACATATAGGATCTTTTGACTGCTTCAAGTCAAATAACTGACGCTGAAAAGGAAAAATCATTTATCAAAGATCACTTGATAAACATCGGAATATCAAAACATTTTTTAATGAAGCATTATTCTTGGGTTTTAGGTTAATACAAACAATTGTCAAATTATCATTCACAGATAGTTGACAAAAAAATCACCATTATTTCTATTATTACTATTATCCATAATAATCATACAAATGATAAATATCACTCCTGTGAGGGTTTCTCCATAAGACCCCATGTCTGTTTACACTGGCATTGGGTACATATTTGAGTCATTTAATACACCCTGGAAAAACATAAAGCTGTTAATGAAAATATATTTCTCTTCTCAACACCTACACAAACGGTTTTCTCATCTCACAAACCTAAAAATACAGAAGCTGACTCTGAACATTTCAGTCTCTGTTTAGTGGAAATATTAGATTATCACTGTTCTTAGTAGGCTTCAATTTAATTTGTTTTGCACTCACAATTTAATGAACGTACAGTCTAATTGTTAGAGCATTTTAAATTAAATGCAATATTCCACAATTTAATCAAAATTAGTCTAACGAGTAGTTTTATGTTAGGTCACATTCTTAAAGTGTGTAGCCCACATACACTCATTTGAAAATGTTTCTAGATCATTATAAAAAATTAAATCTAATCAGAAAAATCTTGAGCAGGTCAGGGTTTCCCCCAGTGTATTATAAGCCTGGCGGGCCACCAGACTTTACTTGTGCCCCCACCAGGCTAAAGATTGCTTATTTTTTAAAGTCGTTTTAAAATATTTGCATTTTTAAGGCTTTATAGTTGGTGCTCAAGTATTAATCTTCCAACTGACCGTGTTTGAGATTGAACATATTGTATGGGATGTGTGTTAATCTCGGTCATTAAACCTGCTATTTTAACTCTGAGAGGTGGGGAGAGCTCTGTGCAGCCAGTCTCAGGCAGTTTAGGAGCGATAGCTCTGTGGAATGCACCAGGCAGCTGATAAACTCATTCTCATGTCTGGGATCGAATATTTTGTACGCTGCATGTTTCTGATCTCAGAAACTCCAGCGCGTTTCTGATTTCACAAACTAGTTTGAAGTGGTCTGGAAGGAAGGGAGCGAGGGAATAGACTCAGTCCCACGGCCTTGAGTAACATCTCAAGGCTGTGAAAGTATCAGGCGTTGCCTATGTGCAGCAACAGCCCATCACCACGTGTCCAAGTAACATTATCCTTCTGATTATTAGCTGTCAAATCTTGATAAAAATCCTAACTTAATCTGGCTGTAGTTCTCCACTTCCCCTTCTTGACTACAGGAAGCCACTAGGCTCTCGTGTTGACTTCTGGGTTATTATTCCCTTGTTAGACTCTATTCTCTCTTAGGTGTATGTTAAGCTGTTCGAAAATACATGTCATATTTCTGGTTTTGCCTTCCCTAAGAGCAGCGTACTTCTTATTTTAAGGTCAAAAACACAAGCGATATATATATATATATATATACATATATATAAAATAAATGCATAGTGCGGCGATACATCCTTTAAATGGTACATAAGGAGAACCCCAACAGATGTTTTACACATTATGTTTTGGCACACTTAACCTGATCACCGATTCTTTACAAACAAATCCTGGTCAGACAGATCAGCCGTTCCAGGTCCATCTCCACAAGAAATTATTCTGTCCCTCCTCACAGCATCAGCTGAAGTCTCGGTTGGGGAAAATCATAGGGGCCACAAGGGTCCAAATGTAAAGGGCCAAACACAACCAACTCGAGGAGACCTTTACCCACACTGTTGGCCACTTGCTGGTTATGGTGTAGTCTGCGTCTGGGCTGTGAAATGGAGGATCACACACAAAAAAATCATTGTTCCAATGAGACATATTTCTACAACAGGTGAACAAACTGTCCCCAATGAAAACTTTGAAGTCGAGCTAAATGTTTAAGGGTCACTGACCTGTACCAGTTGGTGAGTGTCATCATGATGTAGAGGGAAGCTAAGAAGAGCATGAAGTGGAAGAAGGAGTAGCTGTAGTGGACCATGTCTTGCTCGTTGTCCTCCGCCCGCCTGGGCCTCATGGAGTCCTCCAACATGTTGCTGCCGCTGGACCCCTGAATGAGGACAGCTGACTGCTTGGAGGCCATGGTCAACTTGTTCACCTGATTCGTGTTTGAGGAGCGTATGCTGCGGACAAGAGATATCGGTGACGAGCGGTGTCCGAAATATTTCACATGACCACGATCATTTGCAACATAACAGCACGACGACGTACTATGTTCCAGTTTTCTCGTAGATTGTTCACGTTGTTTGGCGTCGAACTGCCACATGGCAAAATAAGGTGGACAATAAATTATGATAACAGTGAAACTGGATTTTTTTTATTTTTATTTCCTCTATTTAACCAAGTAAAACCCCATTGAGAGCCAGATCTCATTTTCAAAAGGGACCTGGGCAGAAATATGCAACATACGACAACCTGGTCACACCAAGGCACAAGCTTAAAACAAACTACGAAACAGTTTCAAAGCAACAACACTGATTGATACACATTCTTAATAGCATTTTTTTTGCTGCAGAGGTGAGATATTTTCATATTTTCCTAAAACAAATACCTAAAGTAACCTCAACAGGCCTAACCTAACCAAACAGGCCAGGACAGAAAACAAGAAAACAGCGATATATAATATATATATAACTTCATCAGTTTCTATAACCTCTATGTCTAATGTTTTTCTGTTTATTTGAGTCCAAAACAGGGCAATCAAAATCTTCATGTAAATATGGAAAATGAGAAGTGAGTCTGGACAGATGTTTGAGTTTCTACACTGTTCTTTATTTCATGTTTCAAGGGATAAAATTAATCATTTCTGGATAGCGAATGTTTTTTTGTTTTACTTTGATTTAGATTTCCTTCACCTTATTATTTGTCACAAAGTTTTAGGCGATCTGTCCAGTCCGCCCAGTTTCATAAATTGTACCGAGTGAAGTTTTCAAAACTAAACTTCCTACATTGACAAACCAGGAAGTCAGATTTCATCCAGGCTTACTCGGTAAGCACAGTATGCTTTTTGGTTCACACTTAAGCTGTTTTTCCCCAATCTGGACAAGTACGGCTTTCTACCCCTTAACTGGCAAATTCTCATGGAAATGAATTGGTTTAAATTTTTATTTTTTTTACCTTGAGTAAAGAATGCACAGAACGAATATAATCAGCCCCACGATGCTCTGGGCATCCCACCACTGTAAGTAGGGGGACGTCTGAACAGGTTCCTCGGCTCCGATGATCACCACGGCCGTCTGGTTTTCTGTTTCTGGGGGCCAAACCGTGGGAGCAGTGATCTGCTGGAAGATGCTGAGCAGATTGGGGTTGCATTCTCGATCTGAACGCAGCAACACAAAAATATTCAGCCTGCACCAAGAAGAGAAAACTGCTAATGCAAAAAAAAAAAATTGTTGAAAGATATTTTTTGGGAGGATTTAAGCAAAGTGGAAATCAGTGGTTCGGCTGCACAGTGGCGCAGTTGGTAGAACTGTTGCCTTGCAGCAAGAAGGTTCTGGGTTCGATTCCCGGCCCGGGGTC
>CAEFZY010061752.1:0-12897 GCA_903066815.1 Brachyrhaphis roseni
AGATAAGCGGCAGCTGCAGCTTCAAGGTCTTGGACAAACTTTCACACAGTTTAACAACTTTTCTCTGGGGTGTGAATACTAAACCTAAGATACAAACTAGTAAAACTGTTAATGTAAGAATAGTAACAAAACATAATTTTTCTGACAAGGACCATCACAGCAGCAAAAGAAAAAAAAAAAAAAGCGTTAGACTTCTTTTCAAATAGTTTAAACAGGAAATACAGAGATGGAAAAACAAGCCCCCAGTCGCAGTATGAACTAAACACCATGAAAAGCAGAAAGTTCAAGTCCAAAATTCAAAGCTACCTATTTAAAAAACATATATACACATAAAAAAATGTCAAGTAGTGAAATGAATAATGTCTCCCAGTTTTAAAGGCATGCAGTAAATACAGTGTTAATGTTTAACAGCCAAAAATGTTGGAACATAGGGAAAAAATACCTTATTAATTCTTAATGTATTGACAAGTGCACCTATAATAAATATAAAATACATATGAAATCATTTTTCTGAAATGGTGTAAGGATGCATGCTAGAATTGTATTTTCTGGTAGCTTAAAGATAACATTTCAAGAGGAGAGATCTACTTTTCAGACTCTGATTGGGAAAACAGTTGAACCTGATTTTTCTATTTCAACTGAACAGAGAACAGAGCAGCTTAATTTGTTTTCTTCCACTTTTTCTCCAGTGAGTTTTTGTTGTAAGCTTTTTTTTATTGCTGTTTATTTCACCTGTCTGGTTTTCAATTTTAACAGGTTAACAAAATGACTACAAAGCTTCCTATGGATGTTGATAAATGCATTGAGTTCTGTGTTGTTCATGTTAGACACAACACCAGACAGAAACCAGGTTCATTTACGTCACTGATTGTTTCTGCTGGAAACTGTAAAACAGCACAGGACCGGCTGTATTTGGCTGTGGAAAGACTTTGGTTTAAACACTGTCATAAATGTTTAAATATTTGGATTACTCCCTGCTGAAAGTGTGATGAATACCGTTTATTTACACACAAAAGACCCGGGTCAGGCAGATCACCAGGGACGAGCTCCGCAGGAGAAAAAAATGTTGCCTAACAGATATTTTAATAAAACACTTCCACATGATTAGGACGACTTTAGCTTTCTTCATAATAATGATCTAAAATGCTAGTTTATTACACATCTCAGACATGTAAAGATCCAAAAAATAAACAGACATGAAGACACAGTAAATGAAGCAGCGACTCATTTTTATGTCTTTTTGACACAAAAAGACGTTTTTATTTTTTAAAAAAAGAACCAGGATAAAACATTAAAGCCTGGGCATTTGTTGCTTATTTGGATGTTTAGAAAACTGGAAATATAAATAAACATTAAAAACTGAAGAAAAAGCTTTAAAAATGTATGTTACATCAAGAGAATTAGGAAATGTTACCAGTACTTGCAGTTTCCCCAGGAAACTTGACTTGGTAATTATGTTATCCACAAACCGACTACCAGAGTCTTAAGGCAAACACAAAACAAAACATACAATTAAAATAAATAATGAGTGAGCATATTTGTATGCTCTACTAAAAATTCTTTATTTAGTCAGTTTTCTTGCGTTTTCCTAAATCAAGTACATTTTTCCACTACTGCTTACATGACCTTCTGTGAGTGTTAGTTTGATGAATGTTATATAGAAAATAACTGATTTGGAAAATTATTTCTTTTGCTTGAATTTGTTAGTTTGTATTTATGTTATTTATGTATATTTATTCATTTCTTTATTTTTGTCTTCAAAGTACCAGAGATTGGACATTATTTGTATACTTTACTTTCATTCTTGCAGTTTGCCTAGTGTCATTCATTATTAATAATCATTTATATTAAATAATGCTAATATTCCTGCTGTGATTCCACAGCAGACACTCCGGTGTTTTGCTGATTACTGTCTTTACATCAAAGATGTAATTAACGATGAGAAATACATCATTTGTTACGGTTTTATTGTGGATGGAGCCAGACATTAGCAGTGAATGAAATGATTAGTACAGACCATGTGTCTGTTCTGGCTGTCGCTTTGTGTTTGCAGGAATATATTCATTAGTGACAATAAAGCACTTAATGGGAAATGCTGGATGGCTGAGATAATTGATTTTTCCATTTTTTTTTATTCATTTAGCTTTCAAGTTCTGTCAAATATGCCTTGCAGCGTGCTTAACATGGACTTCCTATGCTAAATATTTTAGTTCTAGTTAAAGTTCTGCTGTATCCTTTTAAAACACACACCAGGCTGTCCATCCTGATGTTAATATGTAGAGGTGGCCTCAAGCTACAGGTACCAGTGACCTCAGCTGGGGTAACAACACTTCCCGTCTAGTCCTGAGGAGCTTTTATCGCTTTGTGGTGGAGATCATTCTCTGCACCTGCATCACCGTGTGGCACGGCAGCTGCACTGCTGCTGAGAGGATGACTCTGCAGAGGGTGGCCAAGGCTGCACAGACGACAGTGGGGAGCAGACTTCCCTCCACCACAACTAACTATATATAACTATATATCACATAAATGACTTTATTATTTATTTGTGCATTTGATTCTTAAAATCCAATACTCGGTACAAATTTCGTTCAAAATTCAGACTTGAATTTTGTACTCAAATTCGGACGAAATTTGGAATTTGTGTCTGAAATTTGGACTTGAGTCAAACAACCTGAGGTGGTATGACAATAAAAAGTCCTTGAATCCTAAAGAACAGAATGTTTCTCAGGTTTGAACGTAGTACTTTCTTTGCCTCTCAGCTCCAGTTTGACATGAGGATTGCAGTTATTCATGGACTTGTCAGGGCCACTAGAATATAATGTGCACACAGAAAGCAGAGAGGAACGGAAGGCAAAGCTACTATTATACATAGCCGTGGCAGAATTGTACAGCACCTGTCATCAAGATTTATGTAAGAGAATATTTAAAAGGCTTAAGAGAAACAGCCTGCATGGCCCAAATGACTGGAAGTCTGACACTCTGCTCTCACGTCATTTTCTAACCATAATCCTGGCAATAATATAATGGTCTTCTGTATTTTGCTTGAAAGATTGATTCAAATATGTGATTCATCCACAATTATGTAAAGATTTGAGTTACCTTTCACATCTGACAAACTGATTCATTTGGTAAGCTAAAAGACGGGTGTATTTTGAGTTATTTTGTTGTACCTGACCATGTTTAACGTTTTTGTTTTGAGCTAAAACACTGACTTTAGATCTTATAAAGAAAGGACCGCTTGAGAATAATTCTACCTGAGAGACGAATATTAATGCTCCATCGTTCATACAGGCAGGTCCCAGGCATGACAGCCAGGCTGTTAACACCACCAGAGCACATACTGTCTCATATGTGTTGTAATGCTGATCCAGGCTGAAACCGAGTGGGAGCTCAATCAAAAAGAAATCAAAGTCCAGTGAATAAAATTTTGTCATAGGAGGAGGCGAGTGGGACTTTGTTTCTGTATAAAACAAATGTACACATTTTACTTCATTTTCTGTTAGACTGAAACCTAGAGTATTTCAGTGTAACAAAAGTGTTTTATTATTATTATTTTATATATATCCTCTGGTAAGAATCCTGTGTTCTACATTCAGATGCTTCATGACTGTTAACTTATTTTTCATTTCTACCAAGTCGTTGATGTCTTTGGTATTTTGTGCATTTGTTCATTTTAAATATTAATTTGCTCAAAACTAAGAGTTTCCTTTTTTATTTTGTACTGACAATAAGTCCCTTGTGATTGTTGAATGCTATCTTGGTAGCAACTCATTAATTCTGTTAATGAGGCTGGACCAATTTAGGAACTTCAACTTTTGTATTTATGGAGGTCCCTGACATCAGGTGTTGGTGGAAAAAAACAACAGTGTAGTTCATTAAATTTTGTCATACCAAAGTATTTATACATTTTTACCTCTTAGATTGAATCTGTTGGCCTAATCAGATCCAGAGCCTACATCTCTGCATTATTCTTAATCATTTGTCTGCTTAACTCTGCATTTTCTGTTTTACCATCATAACAGCAGTGTGAGCAAAACACTGACGGTAACTCCGTCTTCAATAATTGCTTCTTCCGATGGTGTTTTATGGCCTTTGAACTCAATAATCAGCGATATCAACATCATTACCCAAAGTCACATTCCTGCACTTTCAGCACCAATTAACCACTAACTGAAACAAAGCCAAGAATTGATCTCCATCCCAACAACACAGAGGAGCTACTACCCGTAAAATCTTAAATAAGATTTAACAACACTAAAGCAACAGCAACTGTGAGCTGCTGCACAAATAAAAACAACTGATCACTGACAGATGAAGTAACGTCATTATTTCTCCATATTCTTTTCTTACCTTTGCATAGATAAAGCCTACTGTTGTATTAAATGAAGATTCTTTTGAAACGTGAACATCTGTAAACAACTCATTAACTCTGTTAATGTTAAATGTTTTGTTGTCCATCAGAAGATCCTAAAGGAAAACATTCGTCCATCAGTTGGTGACTTTATAAGCCTGAGTGCTGTAAGGTTGTACAGCAGGAAAATGATTCAAAGCACACCAGAAAGTTCACTTCTGAGTGGTTCTGATAAAAATCCAGCAAAATGAAGGTTTTGAAGCGGCCAAGTCAAAGTGCAGACTTACATCTGATTGAGATGCTGTGTTGTGACCATAAATGCGCTGGTCATATTGTGAAAACCCTTCAGTGTGGCTGTACAGACTTTTTCACAGAACTGTTTATCTCGTTGTAACGTATCCCCAGCAACAGCCTGGAGAATGGATGTCCTTTACTGCCACAACAATTTTCTGAACTATAAACACGCAGAGTGAAAGGAACAGACGAGTTATTAAGTTTTACATGAATACTGAAGTGTTTTAATGGATCGAGCTTTTGAACCATTAGCACCATCTCCAGCGTCTTAACACTACTCTTCTTATTTGTCTGTGTAACATTAACAGAGCGGTATGACAAAATTTAATAAATTAGGGTATATATCTTTGCCGGTTCTTTGGGCCTGATGCCTGTCTCAGTCATTGGGTGAGAGGTGAGGTATATCTTAAACGGGTCGCCAGCCCATCGCATGGCATCTAAATAAAAAAATTAGGGTAATTAGGATGTAGTTTGACAAATGTGAGTTGGGCCTTTATGGTTTTTTCAGTCATAAATGGTTTTCTAAATGGATCATAAAGCCAGCAGGCTTTACCTGCCCTCACCAAACTAAGTGTCCTTTTTTTTTTTCTACACCAGTAACAGTAAAAACAGATCAAGCAAGGTTTATAGTTGACACACTGAACTGGACGTGAGGAGGTGGGCACCAACTGCGTCGTCCCTCTACCTGTCCTCACACAATATTATTTACAAATCATGGTGCCGTCTCGTGTACTTTCGATGTTTTTGTAGGTTTTAAACATTTTTCAACACAAGAACATGGTGGGCAGCTAGTGGACTGCCCTAGCAGCCCTATCATCGGGCTTAGCAAGTTTTCTGGGCGAATCCCCTGTATCTGCTCAGAATTTATATAGCGGACAGAAAAAAAACAATCATTTAAAGACTCACCAAAGTGCAAAAACTGAGTTGACGATTTAATTTGGCACCCTGGATCATATTCTACTGGCAGGCTTTATGGAGCTGGCTGGTTTAACCGGACTGAACTACACCTTTGTTTTAAAGGTCAGGAAAGGCTAAAGTTGGTGATTGAAGAAAAAATGTGTTCTTTCCAGTCCAGCAGGGATCTCAAAATCTGGTTCAGTCAAGGAGGTGGGGGGGTTTCTGCAGCAGTACAGAATTCAAGTAAATTTATGAGAGGAAAAATGCAAAATAGAAAATGCAGATCATTGTGCACATTAGCTGTAGCTTAGCAGCACTCTATGCTGAAAATGATTAGCTAGTGTAACCTGAATCTGGGGGATGGTTTATTACAAGAGAGAATTTTGTCCAGCTTAATTTTTATTTACAGAAAAAAAGAAAACAAGTTTAAAAACATATTGTAACATTATGCTTTATGGAGGGCAAACTATTCTGGCCAGCTTATCTAAGCCTGTGTATCAAAACAACAATAAATAAATACAAAGTGTTTTATTACGTAGAAGACAACTGCTGCCTTCTACTTAAACAATAGTTTGCGTTACCAATGTGCACAAAACTTTATCGCTATTCCACTAAAGTCGACAAAACGCAATTTCACAGTTGCGTTTTTTCCAGTAAATAAGAAATGCAACTAAAATCACTCATGTTGATCAAGTGACTCGTGATGTGGAAAATGTGATTCCATTGCAGTTTTGCAAAAGACAATCATTTCGATAGGGGCAAAAGAACCGCCTCATCCTGGCACAAAAACCTGTGAGTTTTTTCGAAATTGTTGTGTTTTATTTTCGTAATTCTACATTTTTACAGTCAGTGGAAATGCAGTTATTGTTGGAGGCTAATAGAAGACATGATGACCCACAACCAGTTCCTTATAAATCTGTAGTGACAGAGATAAATCAGACCAATAGTTCCTGAACCCATAAAGTAATCGGTGTCAGATGTCTGCTGGCACTCAGTGACAGTGACATTCAAGTCTTAATGGGACCAGTGGTGGTCCATTTCAAGTCTCTTTGATGTCCCATTGACTTTTTCTTTTAATGAATGTAAAATCTAAAAAACACTAATTTTCACTGCTTGCTCCTTCATCCTCCACCCATTAAATCTGTCTAATATCTCAGTTTCCTTCCACTTCATTCCTAATTATCCACATCTACCAGCTTTCTTGGCTGCTTTTTTGTAATTTTCTTCCCACTCAGCTGGAATTTGGCACTCGCAGAGAAGCCAGAGCTCACCTTCCAGATTCCCCCTGTTCTCCCTTTCAGAGTCAATCAGTCATCAGAGTCCAGGAGGAGAGGAAAACTTCAGAAGTCAGCCACCTTGTTCATTAAGACCATTAACATTTTTTCATCCATGATTGTCCCCTTGAAAAACACCATCAGTCCGTCTGAGCGTGTGCCTGTCTGAGTCACGTATTTAAGGGAATGCTGTCGGGAAGGAATGATGGGAAGGCTATTACAGGTGCATTGATTACGCAGATGTTTAACCTAATTACCACTTGACACATCTGTACGCATTTTAATCAGACAGACAGCTTCATCGTAGCTGCCATAACTCCTGTCTGGCTTCACCTCCTCATTTCCTCCCCTTCGTGTTCTTTTTCTTTCTTGGCTTTCACTAATCTCCTTTGCCCATGCCCTTTGTTAGTTTCCATCAGCAGCAAAGCCTTTCAGCTTTTTCTCACTTTGACTCACTATAACCTCAATCTTTAATGTATTCTGTTGTTGTTCTCCAAAATATACCAACATCTTTAACACATTCAACTAGGACTGGACAATAAACCACTAACAATATATATTGAGATGTAGATATGATCAACGTCCACATGTTACAATCCTGAACCGCATGGCATTCTGGGGGACGTAGGCAGAGGAAAGGCTTTGTCCGCTCAGCCTCTCACAGCGAGCTATCCTAGGCTGGTGGTGTCAATTAACTCAATCACTCTGTAGTTACCTAGCAACACCCTACTGAGTACCTTGCGCAGCAGAAGTTTTATGTTTCACCATCGTGCCTCGTAGCTGCTTAAAAATAAACTAATTTATGGAGTAATAACTGTGGATAAAAGACATAAGGTGATGTCACCAGGCTGGCAGTATATTTTGCATTTGATAGATTTTTCAGCCACATCACTCAGCCTTTCTGTTATCTCTTCTGTTCCCTCTCTCCCAGTTCACTGATCAGAAAAAGATTTCTGAATTTCTGATCACCTGGTCACTTATCAGGGCTAATGAAGTTAGTAATGATCTAATCCTGGACACCAGATGCTACTTATGGAGTGAAAAGAATAACATTCCAACTTCTAAGGCAGTTTTATTTTTTATTTTTTTAAATATAGGACAGCTTGGAACATCTATGAATGAGTCTCATGGGGTCCTTGCTTCAGAGCTGCAATGTCAGATTTAATGAACACATTTCCCATTTATTGGGTCTTGTTGTCATGGCAGCCCATGCAAAAAAACTCAACCTTCTGTATTGCAGATTGGTTTTAAGATTAGAGACTAGCTCTTTGTCCATAATTTCACATAAAATGGCTAAACTAGTTTATTTTATTTTTATTTATTTATTTGTTTAAGTGTTTTCTTGAAAATATTTTCTTAAATTGCATGAAAGGAAGCTTCAGTACATTGTCAGAAATGCACCATCCAAAGTCTTTCTTCTTCTTCACTCTGTCCTGGTCTGATATCTGTAGGTGATTTTATTCTGAAACTGATATCTGGTACTGAACACTGAGTGAAGTCAAATATATTAAACATTACTGATGTGCAAGTTGTATTTGATAACAGTCTTCATTATTTCAGAGATAAAATCTGTTAATAACCAACCCACGTGCTCCTACAACTGCAGATCAAACCTGCAGCAGGCTCCCTCTAAAATGGCCTTTTTATTTTCTTCACTCTTCTAATCTTTACCAGGGTCATGGAGAGCTGGTGCCTTTCACCAGTGAACGATTGTCAACTGTCAGAAACAACCCAACCCCACAACACTAAGGATAAAATAAACAATCAAAACTTGACATTGTATACCATAATGTATTTTTTTTTTTTTTTTGCTCTGCCTGCCTGGATCACACACTGAGCACCAAGTACCCAAGAACCAGTTGGGGGGGAAGGGGGGGTGTTAGTGCTCAAAATCAGCCTCATCATTCATTAGCCTCAAAAATCTGGCTAATGAAAAATCATCATAATTATAGTAATGACAATAGCAATACTTAAAATGAGAACTTGTGCAGCATGTTGATATATGTAAATGCTAATAATAATCAACATAAGTTATACAAAAGTAATACATTTACTGGAGAAACAGATTAATCCGCTTTGCGCCTCTTCTCCAGTCTCCTATAAGCTGTAATTTGTACTCTTTCCTCCTGAAACACTTGGCGTAACAGTTGGTGACTCGGTGCAATCTGCTGTGTTTCCTTGTATAAAATCGTTTTAAGCTACATTGATAGCTTACTGCTCTGTTTGGACTGTGCGTATGATTGAATTGAAGCAATGTTTTTTTGTAAAGTACCTTGAGAGATTTGTTGTGAATTAACACTATACAAATAAACTGAATTGTATGGAATAAATAAGTCTGAATCTGGGCAGATTCCTGCTCGCTGCCCAGAAATTTTCTATTGGTCTGAGATCAGAGCTTTGTAATGACCATTCCAAAACATTAACTTTGTCAAACTTCTGGTTTTAACTGTTATCTGAGTAATAATAATGCCACCTAATATTTGTCCAGACTAACTCAACCAGTCTTTGACATGTTGCCCTTTCCTAAACAGGTAAATGCATTCCTGTCCTTTGTGTTGCCGATGGTGGCCATTTCCGTGCTCAATGGGGTCATAGCCAGTCAGCTGCTGCGGATGTTCCAGGAAGCCGAGCAAGACAACCGCATGTCCATCACCAGAGGAAATCCCACCATGCTGAACATCACAGTAGAATCCAACCGCGCTCAGTCACTTCGCCATGGAGTTCTCGTCCTCCGTAAGTACAAACTGCTAAAACTTAAAAATCCACCAAAAAGACGTTTGAAGACATCAAAAATACTTTTTGTCGTCAGGTGACAGATTTTCTTCTTCCTTTCAAGTCTCAACTGTTGCAGCTGCGTCTTTTTGAGTTCTTGTGCTTGCCTTTAGTTATTAAAAGAAAATCATAACTTTAAGGTAAAACAAGTTTCAGTTGAAAATGTTTCACAATCAAAGTGTGAGAAAATGGTGGGAACCATTAGAACTGTAAGTAAGGTAAGAATTGGCTCTACAATGAATCTTTGGCATTTTCATTTTTTGGCATTCAGCAAAATTTCGCTCAGCAAGTATACAGTATTGTAAATGTGCAGCTGTATAACAATAAAGTCTATGTCTGTGTTATTGCTATTCTCACAAGTGGGTGTAAACGAAGCAGTCAAAGATTCCTTGTCACAGGACCATAAATTCCTTTTGTATTTTCTGTATTGTCTTCAGAGAAGCCCTGTTGAAATTCTGGGCACAGGACAGTGAGTGTCCAACCTGCATTCAGACCATGATCCTCTATGGGCCGCTGCTGTTTGAAGAGACCACAGCCACTGATTGCCAAAATCCACAAAGACTTCACACCTCCTTTAAGATGCTAATAACAATACATTGAACTAGTTTTTATTTTGTAATAACTACTCTCTGCTCCATGTCTGCACAAAGCAATTAGCTCTGACAACAGACCAGGGCCAAGACATGCTCATGTATAAGGCAGCTTTCACAACTTCTTTGGCTTCTGGTTGTAGTTTTGTCTCTTACCAATCCAAATCTAAATCTACAACCTAAACATGGTCTACCATGCAAACTAACATAAAAATCTCATAGAGAAAACACCAAAAATGTTTGTCTTCCGGCAAAAGGAACAAAGGTGTTTTTATAAACTCACTTTTAAATCTCTACTCAAGACCCAACTATTGTTTTTAATCTTTATAACTCTACTATAGCACATTTGAGTGTCTTTAAAACCCAGACATAAAAATAGTTTCCCAACAAAACACAATCAAGATTATTCGTTCAAATGTAGCTAAACAGCACAAAGATCTAACGTTTGCTTGGCAGCACCGTTTGAGGGACAAATTTTTATTTCTTAAGTCTTTGACTATATGATTGAAAAAAAAAAAAGAAAAAAAACACCCAGAAAATGGTTTGCATACATTTGTGCAAAATTCTGGATTGGATTTGAACATCTATGGCAATGAAAAACAAACAAACACTTTTTTTAAGTTTTGTAGCTGTATTATTGAAATTAAATCGTTAAATCTGCTCTTCAAAAGTGATCTTTTAGTCCGAGTGAGAATACTTTAACATGTAACTGCTGCATGTCTTGCAACAAAGACAGCCAACAAAAAAATAACTAAAAATAAAAAGATTGTAAAATTACAGAGTGAAATGAGAAATTGATTTCCTGCGGGTGGGAGAATATGAACAAGGCCAAGCGCACCATCTGCTCCTCAGTTTTCATTATCAGTCATAAGGAATAAGCGACATATAAAAACCTGGAAGCAAAGGCCATGACAGGCTCATAAGGAGCCCTTTGACATTCATTGTATTTAGATTGAGATTGTAATGTAGACGTGAATAAGGGTCCAATTTATCTATGGTGAAATATGTTGATGTTCCAATATCACCTTGGCAGCAATACACTTATCTTCTGCAAAATCCCAGCAAACATGGACGACTCTAAAATTTCCTTTTAATCAATTATCGCAAACAAACTTAGAATAATTTACTTCAGTTTGTTTGACCTCACCGAACAGCTGTGGACTCACATCAACACCGACACCAAACTGAGATGGAAACGACATTTGAATACCTCAGATTTATTCTGTTCTTGTGATTTAATTAAACCAAATTGAAACACATTTTGCATAAGAAGTGAGCACAAAATTAAGCTCCATGTTGAAAGGATTTACCTCAAGGAGATGTGAGGTGGAGTTTGAAATAGAACAAGCTGAAAGGGTCTAATCTTTTAATTTTATTCAGAGGAAGACTTTTTTTTTTTTACCAACTCATTAGCCAACCAGCCAGTTAGTTACCTGTTGGGAGGGTGTTTGAGGTAATGTGTTTGTTTGGAAACATAAGACCTTTAAGAGCCTTTTGGTGACTGCACAATTTGTACTTTATAATGTATTCTAATGATTAAATGACCAGCTGAAAATGTGGGAGCTATTTTCTACAGAAATGTGGGCAAAAATAATGTCTCTGAATGTGGCACATCCCTCAAGACCTGCAGCTGTAGCTGCAACTAAATGTGGCTCAATTATGAATTTTCCCTGGGAGGGTGAATTCAACAGATTGCACCCTTTTCAGAGAGCATGTAATATTTTTCATCCACTTCACCAATATGTTAGCATGACCATTGCCGTACTGTGCAATTACGCTCGAAAAAAAGTTCTGGTTTCCAACCCAGTCTGGGCTTTCTCCCCTTGACTTGGATGTCTTCAGTCAATTTTTGACCGAGCCAATCAGCAAACAGAAGGAGAACTCATGAACGATGACATCAATTTTCTGCGCTGTTTTAGAATTGTAGTCTGCCTGTAGCTTTAGCGATGGCAGCGGAGGAAGTGAACGAAGCCATTCAGTCTGTGTTGGCCACGCTTCTAAATATTGAGTCAACATCAACAGCCGCCTGGTTCAGATTGCCGTTTCTCTCTTCACTGTGGCGGGTGGTTGTGTACAGAGCAGGCAATTTCTGGTAAGCTTCTTAACGTTGAACTGGTGCATAATATTAGCAATTAAGTAAAATTTCAAACTCCAACAGAGTCCACGCTTCCAGGACGCGATCGTTTCTTAATAGCTGAGGATGAAGCGAAGTTTAAGACAAGGGGCAGTTTTTTACCAGGCTACCATTATGTACTGCTTTAAGTTGGTGTTTGGCAAGAAATCTCTATAAAATATAGCATTTCCATTTGCAACATGACAACATATGAAAAACGTTAGTTGAGAATAATCCAGTGCAGGTTTGAAGAGTCTAAGTGTTGTAGTTTTTTTTAACTAGAGTAATTTAAAGATGCTGAAGGAAGTGAAAAATTAGGTGGAATCGCCCTTTAGCCATTTCTCAAGTCGAAAGCTGGAATCGGAGATCAACTTCAGTTTTGTCTTAGCCCCTATATCTTCCTGATCATGCAATTTCGACTTAGAAAAATAGCTACACAAGAACAGTAGAAAACAAATTCTTCATTTTTTTTCTGTTTTCAACCTATGTCATCACCTAATTAGGACTCGTAGATACTCGGAGTATCTACGAGTTCAGATACTATCAGTATCTGAACTCGTAGTAATTTTTTAAATTGCTGTTATTTTGGTGTTTTTACCACAAATG
>CAEFZY010061756.1:0-11307 GCA_903066815.1 Brachyrhaphis roseni
GGATATGAAACCACATTGAGTTGGAATGAGACAAATAGGTCTTCAGCCAATTTATTCTAAATGAACCAATCAGAGCCTCAAAATCTAAAGCTCTAATTTCTCCCTTATCATAATCTTTAATAAGATGAGAATGTCGTAAGTAGAGAGTTTTATTCCTCCAGATAAATTGAAAGATTATTGAATTTGCTTTCTTAATATTTTTGTCAGAGATAAAAGCAGAATGACATGGATAAATTAATTTGGACACTCCTTCAGCTTTGGATAGAAGAGTTCGTCCAAATATAGTCAGATCTCTAGTTAACCAACGGCTCAAGGATTTCTTCATGCCATCCAAGCACCTTCCAATGTTTTCCTCCTCTCTCCTAATAGTATTTTTTTAACTCAATATTCCTAGATATTTAACTTCGGACTTAACTGCTATAGAGGCAACAGACACGTCAGAGCTAGAATGAATCGGCAGAAGTTCACATTCATCAACATTGATAGACGATCAGACGCTCTGGAAAACAATAAAATGGATTTTAGCGCGATGTCTACCATAGTTTTATCTCTTAGAAAAATGGTTGTATCTTAGCAAATTGACTTATCTTGAATTCCTTTTCAAAAATTTTAATACCGGGAGCGCCGTGGTGGCATAGGGGTTAGCACGACCCACATTTGGAGGCCCTGGTCGCAGGTTGACTCCCGGACCTGATGACATGTCTCCCCCTCTCATTACCCCCTTCCTGTCAGCCTACTGTCTAATAAGGGACACTAGAGCCCACAAAAAGCCCACTGGTGGGGAAACAAACAAAAAAAATATTTAATACCATGCAAATTTGAATTTTTCATAATTTCCGGACTATAAGCTGTGACTTTGGTCACACGCTTTCAACCCTGCGGCTTATACAACGATGCGGCTTATTTATGCATTTTTTTCTAACGGCCGCCAGGGGGCGCTCGAGCAGAAAAGGTAAGAGTGAGACAGGGGGGATATATGTGTAGAGGAAGACGCAAGTTTAATGTAACAGGAGGAAGATGAAGACGGCTCTCAGTGACTTTTACCGGTATGTTTTTTTAACCAGCCCTGTTAGTGCTGCGTTATTACCGTATTGCTGTCGTGTTACTGCCGCGTCACAGACACTGTTTGGAAAGAAAAGCTAAGGTATATTATTAAAACTTTGAAAACTCTTTCTGTGTACCGTCTATATGTAGGCACATGCGGCTTATAGACCGGTGCGGCTTATTTATGCACAAAGGTGTTTTTCCTTTTAAAATATACTGTGTGCAGCTTATAATCAGGTGCGCTCTATAGTCCGGAACATATGGTAGTAAGGTAAGCATTTGATTTGTTAATCTAAATAATTTAGGTGAAATTGGCCAGCCCTGCCTGATTCCTTGTGACATAGAAAAACTAGGGGTCATACTCGTTCCCAGGGAAACAGAGCTACTTATATCACTATAAAATAATCTGATTATATTGCAACTTTTCTCCCCAAAGCCAAAGTATTTTAAGGTTTTTATTATAAAGCAGTGTTTCAGTGAGTCAAAAGCCTTAAAGAAATAAAATAAAACTGTCACTATCAATAAAGCTATGATAATCAATCATATCAAAAATCAGTCCATCATCATAGGTGATATCTATCACCTATGATGATGGATATTTCTTCCCTTTAAAAATGCTGACTGGCACTCATTAATAATCATAACAATCCTGTGTTGAAGCGATTGGCATAAAACTTTGTAATCTGTACATAACAGAGTGATGGGTCTCCAAATGTCTAGTGATAAAGGATCTTTGTTGGCTTTGGGGATCAGAGTAATCAATCAATCAATCAATCAATCAATCAATCAATCAATCAGAGTAATCAGACCTCGTTTCATGGTGGGAGAGAGACTATTGTTTGAAATTCATCCAGCAGGCCTCAAATAATAGTTTTCGTAAATCTTTCCAAAAGAAAGTCAGTGGTTAACCCGTCTGGGCCTGGAGGTTTACCCTTTGACCTTTGTTGTATTGCTTAGTTAAGCTCTTCTATTCTTAAATAATCTTCCATAAGGTTTTTAAAATCAACTTTAATTTTTTCAACAGATTCCTGAATTTCATCAAAAAAAAAGACTGTCAATTGGATTCCGAATACTTAGAACAATAAAGATCACTATAAAAATTTCTAATAGCTGTGTGTATTAAATCCAGGTCTTCAGTGACACTACCATTAATAATTAGTTTCTGATTGAAAAAATATGAAGATATGATTTCTCCGTCCTCAATCCACCGAGCCTGGAGCGAATGAAATCCCTCGTTGCTTTATCTAGAAAAACATCGTCTAGTTAAGATTTGAAACATCAAGCTGATTCAGCTCTTCAGATGATAAAACTGATTTTGAACATTGAGAATTAATATTGCCAATAAGTTGGGATTGTTTCTGTCTCCTCAACTTTGAAACAAGTTTACCTCTTTATTGCTGTTGTCCTAACATTAAATTAAACGTATTTAAGGGAGACAGATCCATTACTGAAATATCCTCACTGAGGTTCAGGACTTCGGACAGAAAGTTTTATTAAACTTCCAAGCTAAGTTTGAAGGTGGTTTAGATTTATTCAGAGAGAGAAACAAGGTAACAGAACAATGATCTGTTAGAGGAGCCTATGCTGCATGAACTGATCAGTTCATTATTGCGAGGCAACGCAAAAGAAGAAAAATCGCCATTGCCCCTAGGCATCCGTAGTACGGTCAGATTGACCGTACTACCGTACTACGGTATATCGTTGCGTTAAAGGCGTAGAAAAATGTTTTTCCCGGGCTTTTTAAATTGGAAACCTGCTGATTGCGTTTTTTCCTGCAGTCCGTGAAGGTATCATTCTGACCGTTAGAAACGTTGATGTTTCCAGAACTTTAAACGGTTTTAGGTTAGTTTTCGGTCCAACTGGTCGTGTAGTGACCGAGACAGAAGAAACATGGAAGGTACCGACGACGAGCGGTTAGAACCGATCCGGATGTTGATCCAACGGAGCTTCAGGCTGGACCCGGACAAATGGCGGGAGTTTGTGTCGGAGAGCAGCAACAAGACGGCTCTGACCAGGTTTATGAGCAGTCCGGACTATCAGCTGTTCTTCCACCTGCAGCAGGACTCCGGGCTCCAGGCCAGCCTCGGCCTCCCCTCGGCAGCCCAGTCTAAGGTTGTGTGCGTGACCCGGGCGGCGCAGGAAGGCTCTGGGAAAGCCTTCAGGATCCAGGAATTTAGCGGAGGAAAGGCTCTGAGCGCCCTGGTAGGCCTCAGCGAGGAGGTATGCTAATGCTAACAGCCCAAAATGACCCAGAACTGGCACTTGGGCGGTTTATAATTAAACCAGCTAACAGGAACATAGATTAGTAAGACATTTCTGATTAAAATTTTTGGATTTAGAGAGAGGAAAGCATTTAAAATTACTCAAATTTAGCAACCTAAACATTAATTACAATAAACATTTGATACACAGACAGCAGGACCAGAGACTAAAGTCTCCAATCAGAGAAACTCATCCAGGCTTTGATTCCTGCAGCGGGTCAGAGTGACAAACCAACATCCAGAACCTGCTGGTCCAGAACCTGCTGCTGGAGTTCTGACTAGAACCAGGAAGATAGAGACACCACCCAGTTCTACACCACCCAGTTCTACAGTCCTTCAGCAGTAGTTTAAGCTTTAAACTGCTGCTAGTTTATAAATCACTGGACGGATTAAAGATCTGCTGCTGCTGGATCAACCTGCTGGTTCTGGTTCTGTTCTGCATCAGGACTGGAACCAAATACGGAGAAGCAGCATTCAGATAAACACAAATAAAGTTGAACTTTCATACAAAGTGGATAAATAAATAAAAACTGTTAGATCAAATAAAAAAGCCAGAAAACTAAATGAATGTGTTGCAAGATGAAAAATAATCCAAGTCCAACAATGTCTGCAGTCAGACTGATCGAAGTGCGTCTTCAGCCACAGACATGTCCTCTGTGCCCCCAGGTGTCCTGCCCCCTCCTCACCAAGGCGGCGGACAGGAGCAAGTGGGCGGTGGGCGTGGCCCAGGACACCATGAAGCTGCTGGAGAAGCAGAAGAACGCCGCTCAGGTGGTGGAGGCTAAGGTGGAGGGACTCACCTTCCTCCCTCCACCCGACGCGCTCTGTAACCAGGAGGATCTCGACCGCTTCCTCGCACACTGTAGCCCTGATCAAGGAGGTGGTTGCCATGACAACAGCAACACCAATGGGCTGGTTCAGGACCCTACTCTGAAAAACCTCAGCCTCACTGGCAGCAATAACTCTGATAACGGTCACCATGACGATTCTGTCGAGGACTTTAGCAGTCTCCATGACAACGGTTGCCATGTGGAACAAAATGAACAGTAAGACAGTTCACTCCTCATGTACTTACTGTGAGACACAGTGTGTGTGTGTGTGTGTGTGTAATACCTTGTGGGACCTGCTGCTCCAGGTCCCCACAAGGGGAAAATGTGTTTTTGGGTCAGATTTAGGACTAAGGTGTGAATTGAGTTTTGGTTACGGTTAGGGTTAGGTATGTAAGGGTTAGGGTTAGGAATTAGACTGTAGAAATGAATGGGAGTCAATGGAAAGTCCCCACAAAGATAGCCACATAAACGTGTGTGTGTGCCTGCGTACGTGCGTGGCAAGAATACAGGCGATTCCAGGTGGGGCGGCAGGTGAGAGCTAAGGCAGTGTTTTCCCTCCCACAGGAAGCTGTCGGTGGCTCGTCTGCTCCACGCCTGTGAGGAGACGGTGGTGGAGTGGGTGGAGCTAGTGTCAGACTTTCTCCAGCAGGACTGGTCTGGACTGGTTCTGGACCGGCAGAAACCCGTTCCTTCAGAGGAGTTTTCCTTCTGGAAGAACCGTCTGAAGAACTTGCTCTTCATCCAGGACCAGGTGACGATGTCATCCTGATGATGTCATCCTGATTATGTCACGGTGGTATTCTGACGGCGGCTGTTTGTGTGTTCAGCTGCTGAGTGCCAAAGCCCAGCAGGTGGGCTCCATTCTGAAGGCTGAAGACAGCATCTACTGGGCCGCTCTGCAGGACCTCCAGAGACACGTCCAGGAAGGTGGACAGCTGCGTCCTCAGGACACATGCAGAGACACATGTCTGTCCGTCTACCTGTCTGTCTGTCCCCTCAGGTGTCCGGGAAGCCGAAGACATTACGCTACACCTGACCCCGGCCCAGCAGAAGCTCAGCGAGGTTCTGGAGATGGACTTCCATCAGGTACCAGAACCAGCTGCATCTGCTGGCAGCTGATTGGTCCTCAGTCAGCTGACAGAAAGTCTGTCTGTGATTGGCAGCTGAAGGACAACGTGGCAGCAGTGATGGCCGAGGTGGGCCTGCTGTGGACGCGCTCCGAGTTCTACTGCCGGCCCAGAAGGACCGTGGTTCTGCTGCAGGAGATCTGCAACCTCTACATCCAGCTGGTACTGAAGCCCGGAAGAATACGGGTTTTATTGTTCCTGGGTCCAGCTGCTTCCACTTCTGGTCTGAAGGAGGCGCTGTGGATCTGTGGCTCAGCGGGTTTTAATGTTGAAAACGTTAAAAGTTGACAACAACCCTCCTGACGCCCCTACGGATAAGGATGTAAAGAAAACTGATGGATGGATATTACATAAACTGGAGTCAGCATATTCATGTATTTAACTAAATATTATAAGGTTAGAAAATTCTAGTACCCTAAATTCTGGACTATATGTCGCTACTTTTTCCCGAAACTTTGAACATCGTTGCCTTTACTTAGCCTGAACGTTACTGGTCAGTGTTATGGCAACCGATCCAATATCTGTGTCATTCGATAGACACTCTTGAAAAAATAAAGGAAGTGTGCAAAACCGTGAATTTAACAAAAAATTCTTTATAAAAAAAATTGCAAAAACAGAAATCACGATATAAAATCAGTTCTAAAATTCTTTTTCTTTCGTTCCAAAAAATTCACAGCATACACGGTCAGAAAGTGTTTTGTTAGGTGGCTGTACGATCCCTCCACACAGTGCTGTTTCTAATGTAATGTAAGGCTAAACAGGAAGTAATCTTTTCAAAATAAAACCAAATTTCACAATAAAGCTGACCTGAACTAACATTAATCTTTACTAAATATGACAAAAATAAAATACAAATAATTATCCTGCTTTAATTATTTAAATTAATTATTTATACTGACTGTTAGAGTCAGTTTACTTTTGTTTAAAAAAAGTAAACTTTTGCTAATCTAAAGTTTACAAAAAGTAAACTTTAGTTTACTTTTTGTAAACTCGGAATCTGTGGATGACAATGACAAATAAATAAATCTAAATCTAAAGTAAACTGTTTCTGTAAGCTAAAGGTAGCTAATAGTAAAGCTAGCTAGAGGGTAATAGTTAAGATAGCTACAGTCTAATGATGATAGCTAAAAGCTAATAGTGAAGCTAGCTAGAAGCTAATGAACGGAGTCTGACCCCCGCAGAGTGGTGGCGCTGAGTAGCATTCTGGGGGAAACCTGGAGGAGGCTCGTCGTCTCCACTGGTTCAGAACCTGTTGCTTTATTCTATCAAGATGTCAGCATGTCTCACCTGTTTCACTTGCAGAGCAGGGGCTTCCTCCCTGGACAGGAAGTGATCGGGGTTCTGGTGACAGAACCCGGCCCTGTTCTCCAGGACATCCAGCTGGTGATCCAGACCCTTCAGGCTCTCAAGTCCGCCTTTTGTGAGCAACAGACCCAACTGGAGCTACAGAACCAGGTACTGGGCTGCAGCAGGACCACCTGTCCAGGTGGAACCAGAGTGATGTCATCGTCCAGCTTGTCTCTGTCCTCCAGGCCACGCCCACTCCCATCTGGACCTTCCCATCTCACCTGGTCTTCTTCCACCTGGACACCTTCCTGAACCGCCTGCTCAGCATCCAGGTAGCCCCGCCCCTCACCTGAAGTCGCTCACTTCCTGTAGACTGACTCTGCCCCCTCCATCCAACAGGAAGTGCACTTGGTCACAGCGCGGTTCTACCAGCTGGACCAGGCAGTTCTGACTGGCGCCAGTGGCACCTTGCTGACCGTCGGCATCCAGCAGGTGTACCAGGACTTCCTGGTCCAGGTGAGGCTGCTGTCGGCCTGCAGCTGTGACCCCACCGACCCGGAGGACCAGGTGAGCCGACCCCCGACCCGCTTCCTGTGGCCGAGTCCTCACTGACCCGCCTCTCTCTCTCCCTCAGACATTCGAGCTGGAGCTGGACCGGTTCTGGGAGCAGGTTCTGGACCTGGAGACCCGGCTGGTGTCGGTTCTGAGCAAGGCCCTGGAGGACTGCAGCGAAGTGGCGTCCGCTGCCAAGGTACCGCCACCGACCCGGTTCCGATTAGGGATGCACCGGTCCGGCCTGTTCAGCTGCCATATGTGAGGTTTAGTATGGGCTGATACAGGCTTCTCAAGCCGTGGGGCGCGGGCCCTTGTGGCGAGGTGTCAGAGGGGCCAGAAGCAGAACTTGCTAAGTGGCATGACGCCGACTCCGCCCCCATGAGGAACAAACTGGGTTTTAATGGCAGAGGCAGTAAATCTCAGTGCGTCACTGAGACATTTTCTGAGTCATTTTTGCCTCATCAGCCGAAACTGAGGCAGAACATTTGACAAGAGTCGAACATCAGGTCTGTAAGGTTATTAGTCGGAAACAACACAAAGTCTCATTGGATGTGAGTGTGAAGGCTGTGGGAGTAATGACTTAAATAACACGACTTGTGAAAATCTGCCTTCAGCTAAATGCTTAAAAATAAACTTAAAGTGCTGTTTAAATTTAAATACCGCACTTACTGCAGTCTAATAATAATAATAATAATAATGCATTTTATTTGCCAGCGCCTTTCAAAACCCCCAAGGACCCTTTACAACATTCAACACACAAATTAAACAGTAAAAATGGCTACAAGAGGGGCATGCTGTGGTGGCGTAGCGGTTAGCGCGACCCACATTTGGAGGCCTTGAGTCCTCGACGCGGCCGTCGCAGGTTCGACTCCCGGACCTGACGGCATTTTCCGCATGTCTTCCCCCCTCTCCTTACCCCTTTCCTGTCAGCCTACTGTCAAATAAGGGACACTAGAACCACAAAAAGCCCCCTGGTGGAGACACAAAAAAAAAAGGCTACAAGATACAAAACCACAAAATAACTGCAGTTAAAGTGAGAAGAAACCTGAACAGATGAGCTCTGAGTCGATGTTCGGATATCAGGAGGAAGAGCGTTCCTTTTCCCCACGCTGAGATGGACAAGAATCTCTGAGGATGATGAAGAGGAAGAACGATGGGAAGGTGAACGGGTGGAGATGAGCAGCAGGTCAGACAGATGAGGAGGGGAAAGTTTATGAACCGCCTTGAACGGAAACAGGATTTAAGTGAATTCTGAAGGAAACAGGAAGCCAGTGAAGTTGATGTAAAATGGAGCGATGTGGTGAAATGAGGCCGTTTTGGTGACGATGTGAGCAGCAGAGATTGGAACCAGTTGGAGTTTACAGAGAGATTTATGAGTCAGAACAACCAGGAGGGAATTACAGGAATCAATGAGAGAAATGACCAGAATATGGAGGCAGAGAGCAGGGAGAGGGACGGACAAAATATTAAATCAAGGTGGAAATGAGCAGATCGATATTATTATTAATATGAGAGTGAAAGGAGAGAGTAAAGGTAATTTTAATTATATAGCAGTGGTCTCCAACCTTTTTATCACTGCAGACCGGTCAAGGCCAATCAGAAAGCGTGGTGACGTAAGCACGGAGGGGAATCCCAAACATCTGACATGGAGCAACCGAGACTCCAAGATGATATGTGGAAACAGCAGGAATGTTTTTTTATTATTATTGTTTTTTTAAAATAATTTTATTTTAAATTTTCAAAGTTTAGAACATACAGATAAACAAAAAAACAGAGCCCAGATGCACAGGTCAAAGCATAAAACATTACAGTTGACATATAGTGTACACACACAGCAAATGTATATATAGTCACATACAAGAGAATACATACATACACTAGGGGGCGACCGAGGGGAGAGTCCATGGGAGAGTTTGTTCAGCTTAGTCTGGCCCTTCAAAAGTCTTCCAAGAAGGGATTCCAGTAACATGAAAAAGTGTCTTTGGAACCTTTACGAAGTCTTTCCATCTGTATTATGGACATCATGTCCGTCACCCAAAGGTGGAAGGAAGGAGGAACAGAGGACCTCCAGTCTCTCAGGATTAGTTTCTTGGCAACGATCAATCCCTGATTGATTACCCGCTGCATTGCAGTTGATAAACCCTGTAACTTTTCAGCTATCTTTTATCGCTTAAAATGAGTCCACAAACTATCACTGCTGCTTCTACAGCGTCATCCGTGTTTGATTATTCTAAATTCACGTATGGTATGTTGGTGGTTTTATTGGATTTTCTTCAGGAACCAGGATGTTCATGACTGGAATTCGTGTGTCCAGCCACACGGCAGGAGCAACACACCACACGAACCGACCGAACCTGTTGGACTTTTATCGGCTTGTGTCGTGTGAACCAGACCTAAACCTCACCAGCTGTTCTCATCTCATCTCGTCTTGACCACTGTCCTAACGCTCTCTGACTCTGGTCGCTATGGAAACGTTTACATATCCCTTCAAAATAAGATGCAGAGGCGTCACAAAAACAAACATTTTACTTTTGTGAAAATTTTAACTCAGGATAACGACTAATGGAGCCCTGAGCTTGACACCAGAAGTGTTGCTGATGCACAAAGTGCTACTTGGTCTCTAGTGGTGAAGCAGTTTGAAGCTTCATTCCCTCATTAACATCCGGTCACCATCATGCAGAGCNTCTGGACCTTTTCCCTTCACAGAGAAACTTTCCAAAGAATCTGATCTGTTTCTGACTCATTTTGCTGCTTGTGGCTCAGTGATGGCGGCAAGACGGAACCGAGAGAATCCGGTTAAAGGATTTTCAAAATAAAAGATCCTCCAGTCTCAGATAATACATTAAACGGAAATATTTAATTATTTCTTGTGATGCCCGGTACCACCAGTACCGGTCCGTGGACCAATGTTATATAGCACATTTTCAGCAACAAGGCAATACAAAGTGCTTTACAGGAATTAAAAGGAAATACAAACAAAATAACAATCAAAAGAAAGAAAAATAATCTATTGTTGACCTAAAGTATGTAAACTAGATACTCCTGTTCTGGGTTTCTAAATAAGAGTAAGTAAGTATCTTCTGGACTTTCTTAGTATGCTCTAAATTTGTAAGAGTACTCCACAGTTTCTAAGTAATAATAAAAACTAAAAGTTTCTGTTCTGGAAGATTTTTTTCCCCCTGGATTCTAAGTTCGTTCTAATTCCTTTTCTGGGTTGCAATAATAGGAGACTCTCTGCATAATAATCTAAAAATTAATCTAAGAAGTTTAATATTGGTCTAAATAGTGAGTACTCTACAGTTTCTAAATAATAAGCTAAAGAGTGACTAATCTAATTCTTTTCTGGGTTAAAAGTGAGTACTCCACTTTTAATAATAAAATAATAAAAGGGGTATGAAATAAAAAGAGGAAAGGACACATTAGGGCAAATGACAATATTCAGACAAAACAAAGGGCAAAACAAAGACATGAGTGAAGGCGGTGACATCAGGGGCCATAAAACAACGTTGCTCAGCCTCCCTGCAGAAGTCCGATATGATGTTGTTATCAAGGAATGTCCTTGGAAGCGCTCAGCTCCACAGCTGCATGGATAACAGGAGGTGGGAAGGAGTGTTATGTTTACATTTCTTCAAGGAGATTGAAATATGCAGCCCTTCCAGGCAACACGGGGAAAGCCAATTCAGATACAGAATGTCTTAGGTCGGGTAGATTATAAATTTCAATCTCCCCTAAAGTCTCTCTGATGCAACTCAGTTCCCAATTATCCAATTAGTTTGGTTGTTCCACTGAACGAAAACTAGCAACTTCTCCAAGATGGATTCCATCCCGCTAGTGGGTTTTCGAGTCCTCAGCTGGGCTGCGAGCAATGTTTCCTCTAATTTTTCATGTGTCTGGCTATACACACAACCTCCCTGAGCACACTGAGGACCACTGTGAGCAACATCAGGTGTGCGCACTCCGGGGCGCAACTACATATTTTTGAGCATGTCACGTCATTTTTTGTTCTCAGGAAATGATTGAGGGATGAACAGACTGATGTCTGGTTCTTTAGGTTCTTTAGGTTCTGCGGTTCCTCTCCTGATCCATTCTGTCTGATATCACAGATATCACTAAGATTTCACTGGGAGCCACTGAACATCGCTGACACATTATTTTAATGCCCCAATTAAACGTCACTATAATTATTTAGCCTGTAATGTGCTT
>CAEFZY010061768.1:0-49552 GCA_903066815.1 Brachyrhaphis roseni
TTCTGATGCTGAAAGTCAGAACGCATGGTAGACTCCTTGAAGAAGGGATCTGCTGTGTCTTCTCCTTTTGCAAAAGACTTGATTGAAAACTAATGACTGTTTCTGTGGTTCTTCTTGTGTAGGTTTAAAAATACCTAACACATGTGTTTTACTAACCATCAATAACTATCACTGCTCCCAACAAACCATGTAAGTTATTTTCTTCTATTCATTGTGAAATACAACTGACATTTGGCACAACTAACAGATTTTCCGTTTGCCTCCATCCTCTCCAATGTTTGTTGTCAGTAATTTAAAGAAGAGCAATGTCAAAGGATGAAAAGTGGAGAGAAACCACTCTAAGTCTCTGCCTCTGAATTCTCAAATCTCTTCTTGACAACTCCATGGAAGCAGTAGTGCTTGGGTGGCAACAACTGTCGCCTGTCTGAACATGTCTTTCTAGATTTTTTTTTTTGCCAGCTGGAGATGACTGACAACACTCACCACCCACTTTGCAATGTTTCAGCACATAATGATGTGACTGATGTGACACTGACGTGTCTAGATGAGCAAAGAATGTTATGTGGTACCATGTTGTCAGTCATGCTTAAATGAGCTAAGAGGACAGTGCATTACCTCTTTGATCTATGTGGAATTAAAAAAGCCCAAAGATCAGTAGAACCTTTTCTATAACACTAAAAAGACAAGAAATTCTAATTATCACTGTATTTTAAATTACGTTGATCAATTATTGCTTCGTTCTGACAATAATAACATTGTACAATGTAAAATTATGAAGTTTATTCAGAGAATTGTATCATCTGCTGAACACAAAATCAATAAATAAGTAAAGATAAAAATATTTATCTGTTAATATACAGACAGTCATAAGGGTAACCTAATGTCACCCTTTTGCCAATATTTTAAAAAATGAGAATGAGGACACAATTACACTGGTGGATGTTCATACAGATTACTTTGAACACCATGGTTACTTTGATGTACTTGTGATCACACACATCATGACGTCACAACACTGCAGTAATGTGAGCATTTCATTAACTCTTTTGAGGTCATTTGTGACACCACATTTTCAACAGCCTTTGATGTAATGATAGATGCGGATAGTAAAACTTTTCTGTAGAAGTCAGTGGGTAAAAAAGTGACATAAAAGTAGTGTGGTACATGGAATTACCCAGGCACCCTTCAGTGGGCTACTGGCAAGGGATTATGTGGCAACCCATCACCCCTGCTCAGGTCCCCCAATCATTCCATTTAACATACACATATACTAGACACTTTGAATTTGTTTTATTCAGAAAGAAAAACAGTCATCAAAACACAAATTACCTAACAAACAAAAGCATTCTGACCTGCTCAGTTAGTGGATATGGCCGGCTATGGGTGTGCAGCCTTTATTTCTGATGCATGACTGAATTCCTGCACGGTGGAAGGGTTAGGGTAGGGTTAGGGTTAGGTACTTGATGCAGCAACTGGATCACTCAGATCCTGTGAGACAGAGGCAACTTGAGAAGTTCTTGTTGGTGTTGCGGAAGACCCACGGGTGGGATTTAAATATCTCAATAATGTATCTGAAGAGAGAAAGAAGTATGATTCCAGAAGTACAACCAGAAAACATAAATAAATGTTCTGTTCATTATACGCTACATGTAAAGTATACAATGAATTTTCTTAAATACTATTACAGTGAAATGTAGAATGCATAAAATCAATGAACTTCAAGGATCCTAAATTGGCATTACTGTGTATTGTTATGTAATGAGTTCACACCGTTAACTTCATTTTTGTTAGTTTGTACGGTTTTTCTTGATTGCTCTGACCTACTTAAAGAAAGTGGGATCTACCCACTTTTCATCATCACTATCTCAGCAGAGCTAGTTACAATGAGAAAGTATCCCTTTCTCATTGGTTTGACACATTTTCTTCATCCCTTTCCCTTTTACAAAACAGTTAACGCAAATGTCATTCAAACTGAATAAGTTCCTGTCACTTAGAGATGAAATATTTAATTCACACCATTGTTTCTTCAAGGTTGCTCTTTTGTTGACCCTTTATATATCTGTTCTGAAATGGCAAAATTGACTATTGGTTAATGTGCATTTTCATCTAATCCACCAACACCATAGAGCATGACATTACTCAGTCAGTTGATTTTTTTTCAGGCCAACATCGTGGACAGATTTCTTAAATTTGATGCAAAACTTGAATTGTCATCATTTATTGTCACATTTTTATTGCTTTCTAATAATTTTCAGTGTGTTGTCATGTTTTTTTTTTATTTTATTTATTTGGTTTATTTATTTTTACTGCTTATTGTTGTTTTTATGCTTTTTATATTTTGCTTTGAGTTTGATTTCCTTCAGTTCTATATATGGGTTTCTCTTTGTTCAGGATATTTTCTTAAATAAACGTGCTTTCAAAAAAACAATTTTTTTGTTTGTGAATAAGTAAGCCAAAAAATTGTATATTTTAAAAATAAAATTCTAAATTACAAAGCTAATTGTAGCACAGCTTGGATGTATTAACTATAAAGAATTTATTTAAGAATTTAATGTTAACGAAACTGAGAAGATCCAAAAGAAGACTGGACTTCAATAAGTGATATTCAAGAGAGTGTTGTGACTTCAGCTCTAAGTAAGACAGCAGGGTGGGAGTGACTGAGATATACCGAATTATAAGGGAACCCCAAAGAATCTGAAAATGGCAATAAGGATGACAAAAACAAAATGTTGTTTTTGTTGTCTGCATTTCAAACCAGGAAGCTCAGTAAGGACACAAGCACATATATTTAAGACATCTATTTTCTAATACTGCTGAAAAAATATTTTTAAGCTATCTGCAATAATGTGAATATCTCTTTGCAGCTCTTTAACTTAGCAGCAAATTCACAGCTATTTCTCCATGCAAAGCATACTAAGCATTTCCTTTAATACATAGATTTACCATGTGTTAATTTTAGTCTGCAGTTGTAATGCAACTTTACTGAGCAAGGTATTCGGTATCTATCCACTAATCTTACTTGACAGAAATGCACTTGAACTGTGTGGCCAATAGAATAGTGAACAAAGACACAGTCTGGTAAACAGATCCTCTTGGTTCAAGACCTTGTGCCAGCTAGAAAACCCTTCACACATGAGAGGTCAAAGTGGTCAAGGTTTCCCTGATGTCCACTTCAACAAGCTCCAGTCTGCTGATTCACGCAGTTGTTGTGCAGTCATATGTTTATTCAAACTCACATTACTTCCAGAAAATGCAACATTAATAGTTAGTGTGGAGGTTATCCTCTCTTATTTTGATGCTCCATTGTGCAAAAACCGCCATTAAAAATCTCAGTTATTTTAATTAAGTACAACTAATAATGGCAAACTATTTGTTCAGAGGGCCATGGGAGATGAAGTCCTGGCTTTATTTCAAAGAACTATCAGTCATGCTTCCAATTTTAACAAGAGAGTACCCCAGAAAAGTTGGGTAAATTACTCTACAAGAATGGCCAAGGCTTAGGTTCTTCGAATATTTTGGAGATAAAAGAAAGAAAAGAAAAACTCCCAGAGTCAAAAAAAAAAAAAGAAAAATCTGAGGATTAATTAAATGGAAACTCTTTTTCACAAGAATTTGTGATGAAATTGTGCCCCTTTACTGGTACTTCCAGTAAAAAAATATTAAGTGATGGATGACTACAACTGCTTCGTGGTAGCATTTTAACGAATGACATGTGACACTGTCCTGTTATGCAGATGAAATAAAATCTGCTGCATTTAACTTTTTGGAATTTTTGGTTATTTCTTCTCTTTTTTTATCTATTTAGTCAAAACGATAGTATAGAAGAAGGCATATTCTTCCAGTGTCAAGTAAGAGTAAATGAAACAACTTCTAATCTAACTTGCATCTAAATGCAAGAACTTTTCCCAGAACTACAATCCTCGAATGTCTTATTTGTGACACCTTTTGTTCTCACTGCAAATGTGTTGAATTAATGCTACTTTGAAGTAAATGTATTTTTGGAGAGTGGAATTTTGTTTTTATAAATAATATACAGGTTTATTATTAAGTCTAACTGAACATAATTTGTCAGTCAGTAGTATTTTAATGCTATACCCAAAAGACATTTATTAAATATATGACATATTCTATGGTTCAAATTTTGTGCTGAAATAAGATTCAGGTTCAAAACTTTTAGTAAACTTTTGTCAATGAGACTTTAGAAAAGGAAACATTTAGTTGTACAAAGTTAAAGGGGAAAAAAATACTAACAATTTGTGAGGTGTGTGCAAAAGTGAGGTGCCCTCTAAGTGTTGTGATCTTTAGCTGGAAGTGAAAAGGAAGAGGTCATAGGATAATGTGAAGCAGTTGAACCTTGGTGCCCTGACCAACTGGCTAGAGTGCTGGCATGTAGAGGCCACAGACCTTCTCCAGATGCCGTTTAACCAGGTGGTCCTTCAAATGAACAACATTCTGAAATAATTCACTGACACAAAAAAACAAGAATAAACAATGAATATTAACAAATTTTGAACAAAAGGTAACCATGTAGAGCATACAGAGTAAGGATTTATGTGGGTGAAGGTCAAACATGGCAAATTGTTTTCCAGATTTAAAGAAATCTTGCAAAACTGACTGGTTTTAATGTTAGGCTTAAATCATGACTATATTCACGTTTTCTTATATAACAGAAAAGTACTTGCTGCTTATAATGCTGTAATTTAATCTCTACACCCTTGAAATTATTAATTCATAAGCTGCATGGATATTTTGTCATGTTAATACCGAGTCAATAAAATTAATGACAAGCAAAATTAACTGAAACAGAATCAAAGTTGGAAGTCAAATGGGTCACTTAACATAATATTACACTAACAGGCCATTTGATTAGGAAATTAGATCTTTACTATTAACACAAACAGCAATTCAGCTAGCCACAAGGAAGCAACTCCACACTTTAGGTATCTAGAAATGGTGAAGATAAATTGTCGAAGTTCAAAACGAGCATCAGAATATGAAAAACAGCGATTTAAGTGACTTCGAGCAAAGTATCATTGTTCGTGCCACACAGGCTAGTCAGAGGAATTCACATACTGCTATCAACTGGGATTTTCACTCAGATCCGTCTCTTAGGTTTTCCAAGAATAGTTCAAAAAAGAGAACAAAAATCTTTTTTGACTTAAATTTCTTCCTTATGTGTGGGGATAATGGGCTGAATGATTCCAGATGAAAGGAAGGCGACTGCAGCTAAAATAACCCTGGCAACCAAGACATGCATCAGATCATCTTCGCATCAAATCTTGAAGGAGATGAGCTACAGCAGCTGAACACCTCACTGAAAGCCCACTGCTGTCAGTGAGGAACAGTGAACAGAGGCTACAATTCTCACAAACTCATGAAAATTAGGCAATCACCGCATTGAAGATATTACATACATTTTTATCTGGAAAAAGACTCCAAATTTGGTATGAAATACATAAAACTAAACTGCCTGTACCCACAAATCAATTGTTGTTAGTGGTGACATGGTGTTTGGTTTTCATGGTACACTATGTGACCTTTCGTAACAAATAAAAACTATTTAAAACCCACAGCATACATGAGTATTGCTATTGATTTTGTTCATCCAGCCATGACCACACTACACATCTTATGTTACCTACAGCAAGTTGATGCACTATGTCACAAAACTCAGACAAATCAAACTGATTCCTTAAACAAACGACTGTACTGCAGTGACCTGCACGAACTCCAACTCTTGATCCAGTAGAGCCACTTTGAAATGTGGTGAAAATGGAGATTGACATTGTTGATATGGAGCCACGAAATCTGCGACACTTTCAGGATTCAGACATGTCAATGTAGGCCAAAAGCTCAGAGAAATGTTTCACACACTGTTGTATCTGTAGCATGAAGAATCAATACTGTTTTGATAACAAAATGCAATTAATCCTGCTAACAGGTCTAACAATTACAGTATGTGGCAAATGTGTGAACATGAAAAAGTTCTACTTAAGTGTGACATTTGTAAGTAAATAGTCCATCATCCTTTAGGTGGATCATGTTTCTCCTCTGTGGTTCTGTTTTCAGTGAGACCTTCTTGATTTCATTGTTCATTATTTTTATTCCATTTCCTATGGTCTGTTCCCTTATTTTATTTTTCTCTGGTATGTGCTTTCTACTCCTTTCTCACACCTGATCCTAATTTGTCAATCATCGCAGCTGTCCTCTGTCTGTCATTTATTCCCTTGGTAAACATGTACTCAAAGCTTTTCAGTAATTCACTGTCACATCATTGCCATTGTTGTTTTCACTGTCTGCCCTGACTTCCTGTTGGCCCAGCTTGTATCCAGCTGTAGTTTAGTTGAAATACATTCCTCCTGCTTCTGCAGCACACTTAGTTTTGTTGGCCTGCCTCCTGCTTCCTAGTCCTGCAGCTGGGCCCTTTACTTTCTTTTTCTTTTTTCTTTTTTTTTTTTTTTTACCAGAAACTCAACATTAATTTTTAAATAAATAAAACAATTCACCTTTATCTACAATAGTCTATCATTGGATCATCCATGGTAACTTTAAATAAGGGAGTACAATAGAGTGGAAAAAGAGGTACTAAGAGCAAGCATGGGGCCATAATGATAAGAGGCTGCATTGGCCACATCTGCTGGGAATAGGGCCTGCAGCGAGGCTACTTGCTCTGTGAAGTGTAATCTTCAGAGTTTAGGCCCCACTGACACCAAGCATTGTGCAGGCTTTGGGTGGGGCCGACAGTGCCTTACACAAAGCAATGAGTATCACTATGGCAGGTAGAGTATACAAATAACACTCATACAGAATAAACACAGGGGGAGGGCATCAGGGCGAGTACAAGCTCAGCATGAAAGGTAGATCAGTGGTGATATAAAGAGAAAACTAGATGTTAGAGAGTGGACTCTGAGGAAATTGGCTGGAGGGTGTGAAGGGATGAGAGAGAGAAGACAGAAACTAGGCAGTGATGGTAAATAGAACTGAACTGCAGATGCAGAGATGCAATGGGAGGAATGGTGGACAGAATGATGAAGAGGATAGCTGTGAGAGGAGTGAGAACTCAAAAGATAAAAGAAAAAACAGCAGCTCAAAGACGGGGTAAAATAATGAATGTATACGCCAAGAACAGAGATGCTGAATCAAGTCTTTACAATGGTTACTGTATAGTAGAGGACCTCTACATATAGATGTGCTACAAATGAGTGAAGCCTACTTTTAGTTGTCTCTTTGCCATTTCTCAGTGAGATACAAAACATCAAACTATGTCCTTTTTTATTAAGCCGCAGTCAATTCGTGTCACATGTTTATGGTCAAGCCTCTTAAGTCACCACTTCCAGCAGTGACTTAAGAGTTGGGGGCATCACTTTAGCCCCTTTTTCCGTGTCCCTCCATCTTCCCAGCTTCGCAGGTGCCTGACCTTTAAGAAAGTGTTTGGTGAGGGAAACAGAGGGGGGAATGCAGGGAGGCTCAAGAGATGTGTGCACTCCCCAGGGAGATGGACAGACTAGTAGACATGGGTAGTGGTGGCACTTGAAAGCTAATGGGAATCGGTATGGAAATAGAGGTACATCAGCAACTGCTGCCTTCGGGGTAGAGACAAGTTGTTTGGTGTGCACCACTGAGGTGGAAATATGCGTATGGCCTGACATAGTAGGTGGGCAACAGTGTTTTTAAAGTAAAAGAAAAAGCATTGCTTTGTCAGTGAAGATTTCAACTTATAATTTTAATTAAAGACTCAAGGAGAGTGAGTGATGCTGTAGAGGATAACAGTTAATAGTTAACATTTTGAATACTGTGAAATTCTTAAACACTCTTTCTTGTACATCTGATGCATCAAAGTTTGAAATGATTTAATCTCTTAAATTGCCTTTGAATAATACAAAAAATTCATATAGACTGTTCCTAAATAGCCCATTTTTTTGACGGAGTAAAAATTTTAATTTTTACATTCTTAAAAATAGTTTCTTGTATATTTGATGTACCAAAGTTTAAAATAATTTTATACATATGTTGCTTTATAAATACTAAAAATATTAATAATAAAAATAACATATGGGCTGTTCATAAACAGCATTGCAGTGAAAGATACCACATCTGCCATGCAAATTAGTTGTCATTCAAAATGTTTTTAGAGTTTGGGTTTTTTTGGCATGTACCAGTGAGACTTCAAATCTAAAATGTGGCTTCATTCTGATAAACAATAAAGTGTTCTCTGAAGCGTGTTCGGCCTTGACTTGGAAAGACATTTACTATGCATTACTTGTAAACATCTGATTAACACTGACTGGCCCCAACACAAACAATATTGAGAGCATATTCACATCCATGCCATGTAAATACAAAATAATCCCTGACAAAAATGGCTACAAACACATGCACACACACACACACAGAGTAAATATATACTCTGTAATGTGGAAGGTGACAGCTAAGAAGCTATTCTAAAAGCAGGCATTACTAAAAAGCAAGCTGATGGATGCATAGTTCCACACCAAACAACACTACCTCAATACAAACATGCAGCCTCTGTTTTTATACACTGGAGAGCAGCACACATCTTTAACAGTCGCCTCCATAATACATACTTTTAAAGGAACATAATGAAAGATGATTACAGTGGAGTTTAAGTAGAAAGAACCCTTTTCCTTGTTGAAAAAAAATCTAAAGCTCTCATTATTAAAATCTAATTTCAGAGCCATCTGTTTCCATCAGCAGCATTACCCTTTCCCCGTAAAAGGGGTTATTGATTTGGATTCTAATCTACAAATAAATATATTGTTTGACTTTATTTTTTTTCCTCATGTTGTCAGCAATGGTAAAAGGACACAGCTCATCTGGCTGATGGATGGGAGCAAATGTAGCCCAGGGCCTAAGGGGTGCACTGGAAGAGAAATGTACCTTATAACACACAGATACAAACACACACATACACACATAAACAACCCCTCCAGATGGGTCCCCCCTTGTGACTGCTGTGCTGGGTCCAATTATGTCTGTGTGTCTGTGATTGTGCTCAGTTGTTTGGTGAGTATGTATTGGGGGGGGGGGGATGGGGAGGGGAACTTCTGTTGCAATCTGTTTAGAAAACTATTACTTTCCAAAATCCTCCAACTTTCAAGCTTGTTTAAAATACAGTTAGTTTGGGAGGAAAACATTTCCATATTCAACCACGGTGTGTGTAAGTCATGTAGTCAAGTTCAGTGTGTTTGGATGCTGTGCATTATTATTCAAATAAAAGAGCAATGCACTTGTACAATCTTGCCAGACAACTTCGCAGGTTGAGGTTTTGAGGCACTGATAGGGAAACGCACACTATAACCAGAGGATGATGCACAAGTGAGGAGCAGATTGTAAGCAAATGCGATAAAGTACAATTGGGGAATATGCTCCTTCTCTTGTTTGCAAAGCTTTTAGTGTCCTCACAAAACAACACTGAATTTATTCTGCAACTGCAAACAATTTGCCACACTTGCCTGCACATCATTTTTCCCCATTGTAATCAAAGGAAGTTGTTGTAACTCTGGCAAAACAGGTATGTCCACTGACTAGCAAAAAAAAAAAAAAAACTACCTAAAAGATCATGGACTGCTCCCATTTGAAAATAGAAAATAGACAACTGAAATGGATCGCTGAATCAGAAATGTGGATTTGCATTCAACACTGACTATGTTGTTTTGTGGAGTAAAAATTTTGCAATTTGACACCATGGAGGGGCTTTAAAGTAACTCACATTTGTAGACCAGCATTTGACAGAGAAATATATGTACACTCATTTTTGTCTACATTATGGACAATGGTGTGATGTTTGCTGGAAATGTAAGCCTTAGAAGCCTCATGCATTAGTCTGTGCATGACATTTCCTTAGATTTTCTCATTACTTAAATCTTCTCATGGCAATATCTCAATGTTTAAAAAATTTTTTCAGTGGAGGAAGTTTGACATACGCTACGTTTGTCTTTCGGGCATATGTACAGTTTTGGTATGAATCCTACAGAATACTCTATAAATAAAAACCCAAGAGACTTATGCTGGCCCACCTCAGTACGCAAATAAACACTAAACAACGTGGCATTGAACTTGAAGACACCATCATGATGATAAGTTTTATCCACTGTCATCTGAATAAAGTGGGAAGTACCGTGAGGGATCATGCTCTTTAATTTCACCAGCATATTTAGCACAATTTAACAAAGATGGAGACCTCCTGTGCCTCTACCTCTGCTGCCTGGATCTCTGACTATCTGACAAAAGGACCACTATTGGTGAGAATTAGGGGTCATGTGAGTCATAATGTGTTCAGTAGCATAGGAGTACAGCAATCTACTGTACTCTCACCTTTCCTTTTCACTCTGTATACATCAGACTTTCTTAAGATTAACATTATGGACAACACACTGCAACTTCTGCATGAAACTACGTATGATACAGCAAAGCCAGCCCCTTGTTCTACGCTATTTACTTTGTCCTGAGTGTCTGCACTCTCAACTATTGAGAAACGCTAATCGCTAATGTTTGGCGATCACTATGAAGTTTACCAGAAATTGCCTGCGAAGTAAACAACCATCCCACACTGCAAAGAGAGAAGTGCCAAGCCAAAAGAGATGGGTTTTAATATTAATTGAATACTTGGAAGTATGGCCAACATGGACTGAATGGCTTTGTTCTTCCATTCGTCCTCCACTGCCATTGAGGCAACTACAGGCTAAAACAGCTCGGAAAATCAACATAATCATTCACAACTTCTCCTGTTCTCTGATTGGGCCAATTGAAATTCTATTTGAGGAATCAAAGTCAAAGGGACAAAGCCCAGACTGTCTGTTACCAGAGATTATAATCGAGCAGAATTGTGCAGGAAGGCAAATGGTCAGGATAACGCTTCTTAAGACTTGATATAATATAGACCACTACAGGAGATCATTCCTGCCCACAGCCATTACCCTAAATGACTCTTTCAAGCGATACTATGTAGCTTTTATTTTTTTTTTAAATCTGTTTTTTTTACATACAGTATTTGTCAAAACTGTTTCTATGTTGTGACAGTATGGTATGAGACAGATACTATGTATTTAAATCAAGCTCCTCCACTTCCTCCCTGAACTACTATAGCAAACATAAAGCAAAACTGCACTCCTCACCACTCAAAAACAACCAGTCAGAACCAGGAGGAGGGTTTTAGCACTACCAATCAGTCTTGAGTAAGTGCTGCCCAATGTACTAATGGTAGAGAAACAAATCAATGTTCCAGGAAAACTGTTTATCCACGGTCACCACTGGCCATGCTACCTACCCTGAGCATTCTTGACAGGCTCTGCTGTTGGAAAGACCCTCCTCCTGGCTCTGCTTGGTTATTCCTGACCAAGCTGTATACTTCAGCTGTTAGTACAGGGAGCACTGGGAGAAGGCCAAGGAGCTACATTTTTTTTCACAGAATATATGTACTGATGGTGACAACGGTGGTAGGAGTTCGTCCAAAACCCAGCAATCCACTAAGTTAATCCTGCAAGTTGTGGTTGTTGGTTTGATTCCTACTGCTGTTGTTGTGTCCTTGGGCAAGACACTTCACCTGCCTTTCCTGCTGGTTGTGGTCAGAGTACAAGCCATTTACCATTTTGCTTACACTCTATTGTCATGACAAAGTGATAATTTTAATAAATATGTTAAAAAAAAAACTTGTAAAATATGAGTTTTACAACATTAATTTGCCCTGAATGATGCTCACTACGTCATATAGAGACCTAAAGCAGGTAATCTAGTTTTGTACTTTGGGGTTATAAAAAGCAAGTAGTCATGAGGGGAGAAAAAGTTGTACTCCTTTGGTGTTCCTCCAGTGACTTGTGCTGAATATCGTAAATTGGCTGAAAATATGTTCTTAAAATAAAATTCAAGAAGCATTGAAAAAAAACACTTCCCCCTCATCCAGCTACCAAATAACACAAAGAGGTCAATGCTGACCAGAAATCCTTGTGGGAGTTCTTGTGTCCTTTAACCTTTTGGTGCTTCTTGCCGATGTTCATTCTCTGTAAGTGTCAGATGAAGACAACTAAGAGGTGCTGTACGCAAAGCTGAGGGGAAAAAAGTGTGAGAAAGGGAACTCAAGAAGGTGAAGTAGGACAGAAAGTGCTCTGAATGAGTGTGGTAAAAGAGTCAAGAAGTAGAATAGAAGGAAGAAGGTAGGAGGAGTGCAGGAAGGGAGGTTGAAAACTGGGTGTGTGGAGTTTACAGGCAAGAAAGAAGGGGGGAGGACAAGTAGTGCTTGAAGAAATACTACAATGAAGGCAAAGCTGCATTAGCAGCATGTCTCAGGCCAATTACTCCCCTGCTAAACCTCTTTTCTATCTCTTCTCTGCTTTCCTTCTCTCTGTGTCCTCTCCTCCCACTTCCTTCTTCTCTCCCGCTCTCCACTTTCTCTATCGCTGCTCTAACTATCCATGTGCTTTCAGCAGCAACAGATCACTATATGATACTGGTCTGCACGGGCAGGTTTTATCTGCCTCTGCTACAATAGGACAGAAGGATCTAAGCAAAGATAAGATAGAACCAACCAACAGTGACAATGGGCAACCAAACCAGATGTTTTGATGCAGTGCTTCACTGCCACCTAGTGGTAATCAATTCTGCAAGACCTGCATCAAAAAAGTACTCACAATTTGTTTCAGACAGTTGCATTATCATAATGTGATCAAAAGCTCATCTGAGACTGAGTTTTACAGATGAGGGGTTATGCAAGACTTAATGTATTAAATGTTAAGGCTCACAGAAGAACATGAGCAAAGGATTAAACATTTTCTCTGCCTTTTGCTCAGACTGAATTGGGCGAGAAGGCTCTCGTTCACTTTGCTCCCTCTTCGTGAAACTTGCTACAAGAAACTTTTAGACTGACTGAATTTATTTTGTTTAGTGCTTTTAAATGTAAACTGAATGTTCTTGAGGCTGATTCCATGATGTGCCCTGTTTTTTATAGCTTGACATTTTCTTTCAACTGTGTACTTTTCTGTGTTGTATTTGTTGCTGCCTCTTGGCCAGGACTCCCTTGAAAAGAAGTTGTTTGTTTTTTTTTTTTTTTTTTTTCATCTCAATGAGTTTGTCTCCTGGTGAAATAGAGAGTAAATAAAATAATAATAATAAAAAAATTATCTGTAACCACAAGGAAAGCTATTTGCAGGCTGTAAGTTACATATCCACGCCCTGGTAGTGTCCAAAGAGATGAATGAACATGATGTTGCAGAAAGGCCCTCTTGGTTTTACCACTTCATGCAATTCAACTGCCTCTTTATCACCCTGGATTTACACTGCATGCGTCTCCACTCTAAGTATTTCACTCCAGACATGGTCTTCAGCAACAGTCCACAACGTTCACCACCATGGCGGTATACTTAATTTCCTTCTATAACAAGGAATTTTTAAAATGGAGACTTTATGTTACTGTCTGTAAAACACATGAATCAGACCTCTGTATTACACCATATGTATACCTCAGAAAAAAAGGTATTTGTGGTTGATTAACATTTCTCAAGATTTTTTATGTGGTCTTACTTCTCCCATTAAGTATCTGCATATTTGTCACTCTTAAGTGTTTAATACCAAACCAATTTAAATGTTGTCAAAACAACACAAGTAAACACAAAATTCAGTTTTTAAATGTATAAATGAGAAAAGAAGGTGCTCTGTGTCTTCAATGTGTATGTCATTGAAGACACACACATTAACATATTCAGTGAATGTGAGTGGCACAGAATGTTGAAAGTTAGCAACCTAAAAATACTTACAAATGACTAATGATTAGAAATCAGTGTTACCCCTATGCATTTTGTCCAACAAATCATGTTTTACAGTGCTGTGAAAGACAAATGATGTGTTGACGGTGCTTTCCTGCTACTATCAAGTTTTAAATGCATGTCAGCGGTTTTGGATTTTGATACCAGGGTTTCTAAGAAAACTTCAGCTTTGACTCATCCAATTCTGACTTCATGGGACCTTTATGTTAATTTTTCCATCTTGAAATATAACATTTTCATCTTCTGAGCAGAAATGTTGCACATATCTAAGATTATTCAAACAAACATGCAGCAACAGCACAAGACGTTTTTTTTGTTTTTTTTGCTTTGCTTTGCTTACATGAAGAGATACTTTTTGAAAAATATTTAGTATTAATATATCTATAATCCACATTTACATTGTATCTCCTAATTAATGTTGTTCTCATCATAAAAGTTGTGTGCTTTGCAGAAGGATGTGGCCTAAGTTGATTTATTATGTGTTGCATAAGAACAACACAAAAAAGGACATAGACACAGAGCCAGGCTATCATTTGTTTAATGGGATGTTAAAACTTTAACAACTTAGCCAATTTACATAGTATACCAATGACATTAAAGTCCGTAAGAGAATACTGTTTACATAGATGTCAGCAGTAAACTTTTCATCAGGAGGTGTTTAAGTAAGTTGAAGACATGAATTTCATCTCCAAGGGATGGTGAGCATTTGTATAGGTGCAAAGAGCAGGAAACAGATAAAAATAAATTCACAGGCCCACTCCAGAAATAACAGGACATCTGGTCCAGACATCTGGAGCCAGAGGACTTTTAGGAGCTTCCCACCACCCTGTCACCTTGTGGGTAAATTAGCAAAGTGAGAAAATATGGCCAGGGTAAACGATGCTGACAATCACACAGAGGGGGGATAGTTGAGACAGGTTTCTGGGAAATTCATCATGTAGAGGTCTTTTTTTGTTTCACATGAATAAAAGGTAATAAAGGAGGGACAATGAGGGGATTAAAATGTGAATGTGTGAGTGGGTGTGTGAGAGAGACAAAGAGGTATTTCAAAGCAGATGGAGGTGGTAACCACCTCATTACTCCTTGGCAAGTATTAGTCAATTTTCTACATTAAGCTAATGAATAAAAATATGTATCTCAAAGGGGATTAATATTCCAGGTGGGCTATACAGTATGTAATTGACAGTTCTTTTCTTCCTTCAGAGATCAATACAAATCTTTGCCGCAATTGACCAGCAAATGAGCTTTAATATGGATTCTTTTTAATGAAAGAAAAAGCCACAAAAACGTCTGTGAACTGTCACAATTTTCCAGATTGTCACATTGTATTTTGTTAGCTTTAAAATCAGCTTATGATGCAACCATGAGCAAATAGGTCGTCATTTAAACTTCTTCTGTTTAAATCTTGCAATGCAGATGGAGCATCCAGAATGCAGTCTGGTGTTGCGAGTGTGCTATGTGGACTGACAGGATGACATGCATCTGCCAGAGAAAAAGAGAGACAGCGAGAGAGTGAGGGAGAGAGCAAGATAGTGTCAGATGTGATATTGATGACAAGGCTGTGTGCTTGTTTCTTGTTTCCCCTTGGCTCAGTGTAAGGTCACAGTGGAAAGGTAGGACAACAAATGCCACCAAGTCGCACTGACAGCTTGACCCTTGGGAGAGAAAAAGTGCCTTCTTTTGGATGCTCCGTTCCATCCCAGCATACCTTCCACTTAATTGGTGCAATCTTTCTTCCCATCATGTCCAATTCTACTTAACCTATACTTGCCTATCTCTAGCACTTCTGACTGCTTTGCCCCCTTTGTATTTTTATATATTTTTTTTATCTCCATATTCACTTATCTATGCACACAGTATGACACATAAGTAGAGCCTTCCCTTCTCCCTGGCAGTTTCCTTGGGCTCTCCATCTGATGTCACAAATGGGTAGTAAAGATGCCATCAAAAGGACACCAGAGGATCCACATTCTGCTTTCGTTTCCTCCCACTCGTAACTCTCCAGAGGGCAGAAGGACATACATCACCTGGAGAGCTTTTTGGCATAGAATTATGTTGTTTATAGCAGGCTGTTTCACAGTGATCCAGATGTGCAACCCTCCTGCATGGGGAATGAAAAAGAGGCGTACAGCGCAAATACAGCTAATGCTAAACAGAGAGTGTAATCTAAAACATCGAGTAAATTGTATCTTAGAGGGGCCTGCTCAGCATGCTAACCACAGAGAAAAGAGAAGAAAAGATGTGAGTAGAGGACAGAAAAATATTGTATTTATTCTACTCTTTGCCTCCTCTGAGAGTCAGATGGGCTGGGCTCGTAATGTCTAGTCAGATATGACCTTGAGCAAGTCCATTGTCTCATAGGACATTCACTTACACTATCACATCAAGTCACTTCAATAAAAACAACACTAGAACAGCATTACAATGATGTATAACTGCACATCAGTTGCATTAGTGAACAGCTGGAGCTGGTTTGTCATTTTAGGTTATTGGAGCTGTACGGTACGCCAAGTTCAAATGTCCTCTTTGTAAAATCTTTATGATTAAACCTGTCTTGTCCTTGTGTCCCCCTTAAATGGCATTATGCAGTATCTTCTGAATAACAACAAATATCTTTGAGAGGATAACAATGACTCAATGTGTGTACAATCAAAGCAGAGCTTGGTTTGGCTTGACATAAACTTTAAAACTTAGAAATGTGTCATTTTTGTAGTTTCTATGTCTATAGTTCTTGACTCACATTGAATTTAGTGCTGGCAAACCGTTTCATAAGTTTTAACCAAACTGTGTTTTCCACTGATTTGCATCACTCCTACAGATACTTTGCAGGTTTTGGAGTCATGAAGGAAGTAATTCTATGAACGAAAGAGCAAAATTTCAATGCATTTTTTTTTTTTACTAAAACTTTTCAGCGTCATATTTTTTTATGCATTTTAGTGACTTTTCTATTTCTTCATTTGGACACAAATTCAGACCAAAAGAAGGCTGGAGGTGTTGCAACATGCTGAAAACAGACTGAACTACTGCTGTATTAAGTACATCTGTTCAATTGCTTGCTTAAAACTATTACAAACCAATCAGTCATATTCCAGTGACTCTGCGTTTAGAAGTGGTGAAGGCAACTTGCTGAAGTTCAGCAAAAAAATCTAAATGAAGCAGATATGTAATTTTAAACAGAACATGGTTGTTAAGAACAGAAGTTGATAGACAGTCTTGAGTATTTCAGAAACTGCTGATGTGTGATTTTCACAGAGTTATCTCTGAATAGTTTGGGGGGGGAAATATCATTCCTTTTAGATTTCCAAGGTCAAAGAAGGATTTTGACGAGGAAACACCAGTTCAAGCAACCAATTGTTACATAGGTATTTGAAATATCAACTCTGAATATTACACATCAAGCTGTGATGGGCTACAGTATCATAAAACCACGAGTTGTCACACCTGACAGTTATGAACAGAAAACTGAGTATCAATCTGCGCATATTTATCAGCACTAAATAATACAAGTTTAAGAAAATATGCCTGGTATGAGGAATTGTGATATCAGCTAAAGCATCAGGTGTTTTTGTCAAAATCTGGCCTAAAGAGCGTTAACACACATCTATTCAACCTGCCCTCTTTCGATAGTTCAGACTGGAGGTTTTTGTTCAATGGTTTAGCAGATCATTTCTCTGCATACTTTGGGACTCTTAATACGAAATGAACATCTTTTAAACACCATATCCTACCTTTTTCCTGGCTAGTGTATGACCTGCTATCTTCTGATGGGTTTCAGCAAAGGCAGGTATAGAACACCCTGTTCTTTTCCTCAGATGATAGATGAATCTAGACCATACTGTCAGATTAATAAAACTGTATTTTTGGAATGTAAATCTGTGTTATCTCCCCACTTAACTAACAATAACAATAATACCACCGGCCATCTTCAGATGCACCTCTAACAGAATATAGTACCATGTCACAAAGCTCTAAGCAATACCAATTGTTTTCCTCACTTTGGCAGTCAGTTCACTCCACATCATTTGCCTCCAAAGTTACCAGATCTTGGTCGATTGCGGCACTTTTAAAGTACTCACAAAAACTTTTGACCGATACAGAAATATCTTATACAGGGCATTTTTAAAACACGTATAGGACAATTTACTCTCTTGTCTCAGATTTGCATCTACTTAATTGAGGGTGCTGTAGTGACCTCTATCACTTGCATATTTTACGCTTTACTTGCTGTACTCTTACTTTTGCACATACAATAAACTACAACTGCTTTTGTTATGGCTACAGCTTCTGAAGAGGACAATGATATGCTGACATGTATTCCCAAAAGGATCTGTGGGAATAATTTGAAGAAAAACAAGCATGTGATTATGTTTTTAATGATAAACATATTCTACCATAAGGTTACGACAGCAACACTGCTCAGAAAAATATATTAAACCAACTCAGATAAGGTCACCCCAGTAATCTCCCTGATCAGAAGGTCTTATGTGGATATTTATTAATGAACATTAACTGAAGAGAGAACATAAATAGCTCAATAAGAATTGTTTTTGTGTTTTATGTATATATGCTTATGTTAATCTTTGACCATTGTGTGGATCTGATATCTGTGAATCACTTTGTTTTGCAGCTTTGCTTCTTGTCTGTTTTTTTATTTTTGTGTTGCACTCAAATGTCACTGGTCTCCATTTAGCCTTACTTAAAAACTTCCTGGATACACCCCTGCTCAGCAAACTTAAGGAGGCATTTAATAAAAGCATTAATACCTTTAAAGATCTTGAATATGACACACTAAATTAAAAGACACCCAAGGGATAAACACAGTGGTTCTGACGCACATTAATGATTATCATTGTTATTGAAACTCTCAAAGGTATTTGTTTCCTTCTGATTTTTGTTACTATTTTGTTGTTCTACTGCTGAACAATTTCTCCATAGCTAAAATCCATGAACCTACTACTCTCTGCATCACTGTAGTCTACACAGCATTGATTGTGTTAATGTGATCAGGACAGGTTTGCTTTTCTCCTTAGCAGCACCAGAACCTGTTGCACAGAGTTCTGAAATATAATACCTTGTATTTTAATATAAGCAGCAGCTGTGGTTTGTACCGTTTCACTCCCACTTCTCCATCACAATCTGCTCAGCTTGGATGTGACGCTAAGTGCTCCATGATGTAAAGTCATGCAGCCAATAGAAATACAGAAACCCATTGAGGAAAGCTAAAACATGGAAACAAATATAAATCTTGAATAATTCAGCGCCCATTTTCCACCTAAACTCTCTGTTCCTAGACCAACAGACACAACAATTACAGATTTGATCACATTTAAGTTATGTTCAAAATCAGTACAATGCATCAAACATGTATGTACAGTTTTTTCATTGCAAGTGTGACATTTGTTACACTCTACAGCCGTTCGGTTTTCAATATTTTTTAAATGATAGTATATTCACAAGGTTAGACTAACATGTAAGTCAACATGTCCAACAGTTTAAAGACTTTTGTCAGACAATATTACTTTACGACAGTCTGATGTGTTTTTACAAACACTGCCTTTAGGGTATTGCAGATTGGAAATTGGCATCATGGATGTACAGCCAAAACATCTGCAGTAACTGTGTGACGTTATCCTGTCAATATGGAGAAAAACTGCCAATATTATGTTAATCAAGTCCGCAAGTGCAATGATTAGTAATGTTGAAAGAATGGCCTTATCAAAAACCGCCAGCATCCTAACCCCTTCATAAAACATCACATATACATAAACAAAAATTGCGTGGAAGTTTCCAGTACATAACAGCCACATGTTATGTTCAACTTGACATGTTGCACATGACTTGTAATAAACTTTAAAAACTTCAAGTAGTTATTGAAGTTTGTGCAAATAAGAAGTATATTGACTGAACTGTTCTTTAGACTGGAGGACATATTCCATGACTTGAAAATAAATGTTTTAATTAAATTTGTCTTCTTTCCTGCAGAAATGTAAAATTTGTTTAGCCACAGGAAAGGCAGTTGCATTTCAAAAATGTTTTTATATCTTATGGTTGGTTATTCATTTGGTTAATTTGTATGCCATGACAAACTCACTTGGAACTAAGTTCTCACAAAATTTCAAAAGCACTCAAATTAATTTAAAAAAAAAAAAAAAAACTACTTCAATTGTACCCAAGTAACTGGACTATTGGATTGTTTTGCACAAACATTGTCTCGTTTTTCCTTCTTTAATCATCAATTCCATGTGTTTCCAGTCTATTTCTTCCATTCCACATTTTTCTTTTCTTTCTCAACATTTATATGCAAACTTTTAATGCATCCTATTTCTAAAATAAATATTTTAATCCATCAATTTTAAGATTGCATAGACTGTGAATGTATATTAGGTCATATTAAATGCAAGATTTTTCTGTATTATTATTATTATTATTATTATTATTATTATTATTATTATTATTATTCTTTACTGAAAATATAAATATGTGCATGCATTTTTGCACAAGTTGTCTTTGTCACAACTGAGCTGAATACATTTTTTGTGACTCAGTCATGGTGACTCATTTATCAACTGACTATATCCTTATGTGGTGAAAAGTTCATTAAGTTTTGTAAATGATCCAACAGCTTAAATCTAACTGAGCCTGAAAATGATTTTTAAATGTCTACAATAAGGACAAATAACTTACAGCTGTTTGTGCTGTGAAACTGAGGCTTCTATGAAAATTTTCTTTTTCTTTAGGCAGAAAGTTTCAAACACATTTTCAGCCTCTGAATTTACTGAAATCACAGTGATGTGACCCAGTTTTTTGTTGTGACACACATAGGATGCATTAGGGTTACATGTATGAGGAAGTCTCACAAGTCAGCTCTTCTATTAATATAACTCATTAATAAAATTGCCAACGTTTCCTGACTGAAATGGTACATAGTTGCTTTGATGACTGTCTTATAAATATTTAATTTGATAAATGAATTTGAAAATGTGAACTCTAATGCCCCAGTGAGCAAATCCCATTGGTATTTGTTGAGCCCAAAACCATTCAGGTTTCAAGGCACAGATGAACTTGGCATCTATACTGTGTTTTGTGCAAATTCTCATAAGTCCATTGTGTTTAACAGGATTTTTTATTTTTTTTTTCCATGTTTGACCTTACTGCAGTGGACTGCATTACAGAAGTACACCTGCCTGTTTTTAAAATTAGTTTTATGAAATAGTCCTTTGTGGTTTTGCTAACCTTGTTTGTGCGCTGTACTCCCTTTCTTCTTGCTAGAGTTCGATTCATCATGTTAGTGTTCCTTCTCGGTGTTCTTGTGAAGTGTACTTAACAAGCACACAATGTTCAGCACTGATTAACTCAAAAGACCGAAAGACAGAAATAACATGAAAAAAGGGAGAAAGTTTGTCCAAAATCCAGTTTAATTAATCTGCAGAGACAAAACTTGCAGCGGAGTTAAAGCCTTGCCTATCACACAGTCTGTGTGTTGGTGGAGTATTCACATCATGTAAATTATCTTGATTTTATTTCTCACTCTGAACTTTGTCAAAAAAATATTTTGTTCTTTCTGTAGGAAATTAGAATATATATTGAAATAATCAATTTTTTATTGTTCTAAATTATGATCATAAGTAAATATACAAAATTTACAGTGGCAAGACACGTATTGCACAAATCAATGTCTCAGTAAAAAAAATTTTAAAAGAGTCTGATTGATAAATGAACTGAACTTATATAGTTTTTCTAGTCATACCAGCCACACAAAACACTTTACAGCAGAGCCACATTTCACAAATCACACTCTCAAACGTAGATGCTCCCATCAGTAAGCAACTTGCAGTTAAGTGCTTTGCCCAGTTTGTAGTGTTTGTTATTGTGTTGTTCTTCTGGGATTAATAAAGTATATTTATTCATTCATTCATTCATTCATTTGCACATTGACTTTTGATATGAGCATGCTGGAATCAAACCAACAACTTTCAGATTGCAAGAAAATAATTTTTTCCAGAGTCACAGCTACAGCATACCAGCCTCCACACATTCACATTGACATGAAATTCAAAACAGATGTCAGAAATTCACATATAGAAGATGGCATTTAACCAAATGAATAGAGCAATTATTCATAATGAAGTTAAATGTCTCAGGGACTAAAGATTAAGCATATGAATGGCACATTTGTATTGACCATTTTTATGTATGGGTCTTGAATATTTTGTCAACTTCAGGCATTTTTTGCTAATTTCAAGTCTGTAGGACCATGAAGCATATTTACTGATGCCCCACCCCAACAAGACCTTTTTTTCTGAAACTGTAAAGTTTTTAATCGTTAGTGTCCTGGATCCATGTGGAAATGGTGCTTCAGGGGACACTAAAGCTTTAATTTACATTTTTTTAGGTGAAATGGGTTACAGAGTGAAATTTAATCCTTACATATTGCTGTAGAAAGCGAAATTGCATATTTTGTGAAATACTGACATATTTGTCCAAATCCTAACTTGACCCATAGCCCCAAACTCTTCATTAGCTTTAAATAAAACCTGCTGCAAAAACTTAATGAAAAGTTCTGCAGTAGCTTCAAAAAGTTCGACTAAAATCTCTACACTTGCTTTGTTTGTTCACCATTCTTGCTTTCTTATTGTGTTTTACACTAACCTCAGGAGGACGCTTTATGGGCATGTCCCATATTCCTCGTTTAGCACCACTTACAGGTCTGGGGATGTAAAAATTGTGTTTTGGGGCATTCTCTGTTTCTGTGTTGATAAGATATTTCTGGAAATGGTTCAGTGTAGACATGGCAGTTTTTGAAAAAGACAACATGTTTTAAGATATGTTGTGGTAACATGTTTTTAAAAAAGACAATTGTTTTAAACAAAACAATTGTTCTCATGCGAACATGGCCTGAGAAAAATATTGATATGTACTTATACCCCCTGCTGTGTGTATGTAACAGAAGGATTTTTTTTTTTTTTCTCTACCACTATATTTCTATGGAGGACCAACATATACATTTCTGCTTTTTGTTCTTAAGTATGTCAGTTTTGGCCCTCTACATATACAAGTTCCTCCACATATTAACGCTAACATATCTTTAAAACAAATTTCCTTTCATGCTCTGCCTATTTTGTCTTTACTTACATTTTTAATTGTCTTGTTTTTGAGTATCTGGGCTGTAGGAAAACCACCATTTTCTGCTCTTCGCTGACACCAGTGGATTGTGGTCCTCCACCAGAATATCAAAGCTTGTCCAAGGTTCCATGTGTTGTGCATTCAGCACTTCTGTAACACAATGCCATATGTACTACTGTCACCTTCAAGTCAGTTTGGACCAGGTTTGCAGTTAGCCTCTAACCTCTATCATTAACAAGGTTATCTGCCCACTAGTTTTCAGGATGTTTTCTGTCAACTCTGCACAGTGGTTTTTGAGACATTCAGGCAGGTTGTTGGGCATACTTTAAAGATATCATTGTTTTACTATGCTGTAAATAAGACCTTATGAGTGTGTCTGTTTTGCATCGTATTAGAGAAAACACAAAACAGAATCATTGTGCTCTAGGTAGTCATCATCTCTTCACATCAGTTTCTGTTTTAGTGGGAGTTTCTCAGTGCATTGTGAGATTGCAACATATATTGTTTAAGGTAGCAGTGATTTTACAGTAAGATTTATAGTGTTACAAACAAATTTCCAGTAAAGTGTTCACATAACTGTCTTTTGTGGTGTAAAAATCTAAGACAGTAATACATCCTTTCAATACATTTCCATACATAATGTGATATCCCCATAGAATGTAACAGATGGACAAACAAGTCAACTATGAGACGAAATGTAAAGGATGAAGAAGAAGGACCGCAAAACACAAGCCTTTTCTTTAAAACAAATAGCCTAGACCTGACTAAACTCTTGCAGGAAGTGTGTCTAGTTCCTATTTCCATTCAAACCAAAGCTGAAATTAGTATTTCCATAAGCTATATTTCACGGGCAGGGGCGCCGCCAGGAATCTTGGGCCCCCTGACAAAAAATTTGACTGGGTCCCCCCTGCACAGCTGCTGTTACAATTTTTTGAGTCTATTTGACCCACCAAAAGCGTCACAATTTTAAAGGCTTGCAACTTGTTTTCTTTGGTTCAGGGGAAATATAGATGTGTGTTTTTTGGTCTGGGAGAGGTAACAAAATTTTTACTGCTAAAAACAGTCTTAGAAAACACAATATGATTATTTTGTAATTGACAGGGCCCCATTTTTTTATTATTTCTATGAACAAAAGATAAATAAATAAATTGTGGAGGGCCCCCTGACGGTCAGGGGCCCTTAGAATTGTCCTAACGTTTGCCCCCTATACGGCGCCCCTGCTCACGGGTAAAAACCCCACTGCACATTACTAAAAGAATACCATACCAATAGAGGTGGGCAAATGTTACTAATACGGTAACATAAATACCAAATTGGTATCAGTAACACACAGAGCCCGTCTGGTGACATGGGACAAAAAAAATAAAACTTGTGGCCACAATTTACATCTAGTGGGAATAACTCATTTAATTTCTGGCCATGGCTTAATCTCTAATAGGAACAACTTAACTATAATAAGTTATTAAGTTAAGTCATGGCCAAAAGTAGCTTTTTTGTCTCCCATGTCACCAGTTTGTATTATCGGAGAGCCAGAATCAATCCTTTAGCTTCAGATTCCCCCTTGAAATTTTATTTCACTTTAGTAATGTAGTTTCTAGACAAAAAAGATTTTGCACTGATCTGCTCTCAAATTATCATTTTTACACTTTATGTAAAAAACAATTTACATAAATTTGTTCAGCTTTTCTATTGTTTCTGCAGTTCATTTGATTTTTAAAGTATTTTCTAGATATCTACAAATTTAGTAATCTAAATTCTGTCACGGTATTTTGTTGATGTGGATTATTGTATAAAATTACAAATGTCAATCAACTATGAGCACAAAACCTGATGTCTGGTAAAATGCTGATGAAAATAGACTTTATTTTTCACCATCTGTGAGTCCAAACTTACATCCAAATCTACCAAAAAAATGCTTTCACGAGGGCAAAACTAAAGTTTCACAACAGCCAACCCAGAACTAAAGATGCAATATTGACAAGTCAAAATGGGGAATGTTAATAGATTCTTGTCATGAGACAAAATGCTGAAATTGAACTGTATTTGTCCTACAGCCAGACCAATCAGTCATTCTACACAGTCGGATTGTTCACTTTACCATTTCCTTTATTATTTTAGTAGACTTCTTTAGAAATCCTGCTGCATGATCATAGGGGATTACCAAAATAATTACAGCCGTGCAAATTGATATTTGAGATTAATGTATTCACAGAAGGGACCTGAAATCTGTGGTGTGAGCAATTGTTTTTTATCTTTTACTAGTCACACTTCCTAACACACTGTACAATATTTCATATTCTTTGCACTAACACAACCATTACATGCGTCTCATGAAAATAACCACAAATGTATACCGATTTCTAAAACTTTAATAGCACCAACAAGACATGTTATTAATATCAAATTATTCCAGCTGTCAAATGATTTGGAATGAAACTGTCTTCACAGTTCTCACATTTTTTAGCTGTAACTGTAACACAGGATATGAAAAACACTAGTGGAAGTGGGCTATTGCATAGAGATTAATTCTAGACCATGGATTAATTTTTCTCGCCCATGTGAAGCAAAAAGGGGTCAAGAATTTGAGATATGGATGCACAAGAAGTCACCAAGCAATTATTTACCTTCAACAAATCGAACCCCTACGCAAAACTCAATTTTATACCTTAAATGATGTACTCAAAAACCTCGAACTGAGGCTCTGAAAAAGTCACACTGTTAGCAGGCAAAAACAAGAACCTGTGGTGGGCCAATCGATAGAAACTTCATTACAAGGAAGCCTGGCTAGTAATCTCCTTGGCTGCAGCTGTGAGGGCATACATTCTACCACAGCACCTGTTCTCAATAATGTATCCAGCCTGCACCTGGAGGAGCACAAAGGCGCATTCACACAACTGCGTGGATTAACACTTTCCATCTTTTGTCCCTCTATCTGTCTGCCTATCAAATGCAAGCTCACAAGGTTTCTGTGTTATTTTGTACTCTTACCCTGTTTCTGTCCTGCAGCTCCAGATGAGCTTTCACACATTTGTGCTAAGATGCGTTTTCAGCAGCTTACAAGAGCATAAAAGGAGGAAACTATGGGAGCAAACAGTGAAGGTGAGGAGCAGCAGCCGGGGAAGTGTGAGGAGAGCAAAACAGGGTAGACTAGGTTGGGGTTTTTTCTTCCCTTTTTTGCTTAAGATAAGTGGGGCATTTGGGGTTCAGCTATTGTGTAGTATGTTATCATGTTTGAACAGCTCAATGTTCCACCAAAGTAAGCCCATAAAGGCAAACCACAGCGACATTTAAAAGCACTTTGCCATTGTAGCTTTCCTAGTTTAAGAAAATTGGGTGTCTACAAAAACAAATAACACATAATCTGGTTGCTATGTTTTCAGCCTTTGATTTAACTCATAACATCTATAGCAGAGTTAGGCAGTAAAAGGGAAAATGTCATATTAAAAAATGTTTAATTGATCCCAAAATACATTTCCTGGTCTCACTTGAAGCTTGTGCTCAAAGGAGTTTGTGCAAGTAATGACTGAAACATAATTGATTGTACATATCTATTTTTTATGCTAATCCAACCAGTAGATGGCAGTGACAGAGCAAGAACTAGTGCCATTTAAATCACCACAACAGGAGTGCTTTATACAAAAAAAGTCTCATCATATTGCCCTTTAAGATAAAGTAATTGTTTTGTAGAACCATGGAAAATTTACTGCCTTTAATTTGAGAACTCTCTCATTGTAGGCACCTTTAAAATCTATTAAAGAGTTATATGATGCCTGTTGTCAAAAATGTACATTTCATTCAAAAAAATATGCCAAACAATTATAACAGCTGGGTTTGTGATAAGACACTATTTCAAGATGTAGTCTGTAGTCTATATATCTATCCGGAATATAAAAGAACACCTCAATAAATCTGAATAACATTGAATCTGTAACTTATTTAATTAATTCAATGATATTCACATTCATTACACAGAGATCTATTCCAAACATTTATTTGTGTTAATTCTGATCATGGTGGCTTTCAGCTAACAAAAACTCAAATTTCAATTTATCAGAAAAGTCAAACAAAATGTTAGTTTGAAGAAAAAAATGTTTTGGCTCAGAGATTGACAAAGTTTACTGACAGCTCTAGTAGGGTTGTCATGATAGTTACATTTCAAACTCTATACCAAAACTAAAAAATATATATATTCTTAATACTATTTTTGATACCACTGCAATATTATTGAAGGCACAGGGTTCTTCTAGTTAAGAGCAAAAAGTGTGAGTAATGATAATATTTTAACCTTCATTTCCCCATGGCAGTCATTCAGGGATTGCTAAATGCTTGTTCTCATCAAGCATCTCCTTTTTCCACAAAGCTGCTCCTTGGAGCTGCAGTCTCTAGCCAAGCTTCCACCTCACAGATTACCCCTTCCCCTGCGATTTCCATTTCCCCACTCAACTCCATCAGACTAGCTGCAGCAATTAGCAAACACCTGATGGACCTGTCATACAAACTACTTCTCAATCCAACACTCCTAAGAACGGTTGTAAGGCAGAGTGTCAGGGAGAACAGGAACTTCTTAAAGAGACTTCTTAAAGCCAGTTTCTAGGCATCAAATTACAAAGTAAATTTTCTTTTCAGCCATGTTTGATATATATACAGCACGTAATACCACCCCTTTAACATAAATCTCTTACCACAAATGTACATTTAACATAACAACAATTCAAATTACCTGCTGATATAAGAGGGTTTGCTTTAAAAGCATGTTTGGATGTAAAATAGAGGATGATGCTATTACACACAACCCTGGGATACTAATGTGAACCCAAGTTACAACAGCAATGTTAAACTAAAGCATCATGAATAATTATATTAAAAAAGGGTACAAATTATGGTCATGTTTAAAGGACAAGAGAAGAATAAATATAATCTCAACCACTTCATCACACCCTTTTAGAAATTATAAATCATATGCTAACTTTAGCTTATAACAAGAAACCCCACTTGTAAATACAATGTAGCTTAACTGTAAATTAAGGACCATGTTAAAAAGGTTAGTAATCACTCTGACACCCTGAAAATTCATTCAAAGATTAAGAAATTTGTTTTACCTATTCCCATTGAGTGAGCTCATTGTGGTGCATCAGCAGGTAGGTTTTTTCAGCGCATTTGATTAACAGCAGTGGGATGTCCATCAGACTGTGAAACAACAGGTTTCAAAGGCAGGAGAAACAGACGCCAGTTAGGGTCCATATTGTGGTCATTTTTTTTATTCTACCTTTTATTTTCTCCTTTTGTGATCAGCACCCCCTTCAGCAGTTGACTCCCCTATGCATAAACCAGCCCTGATTCTCTATAATATCTATGATATTTTAGATTTCACTGTCTGAAGTGATTTACTGAAATAAATTCACCAGTCAGTTAGTTTATAATATTCTTAGAAGCAGCTGTTTGCATCCAGGTATCACAGAGTTAATGGAACAATAGAGTTAACTCTTCAGGCAAATTCTTGCCTCTATCACAATGAAAATATGTGGACCGATTAGATTTCTTCCTTGCTGATTTGACCTACTGACTCGAACACTGATGTCTATGCAAATCAAATGTGTGCTTTTTCAAAACATGTGACACATGTTTGGGTAGTTCAAACATAAAACGTTAGCATTTAAAATGGCCTTTGCCAGCCTTGAAAAATATTTATGATGGTTCTAACTTGAAGTAGACATAATAAAATTGCAGTGGCACCACTTCAAGCTGTACTGATGGTAAACATTCTCTGGCTTGTTTTACTCTGGGAATATTAGGGTGTTTTGCCCTCTGGGTTTATTTGTATTGTATGAGACAGCATTATTAATCAGTCTTTATTATGTAGGGAATAGAATAGCACTCAAACATTTTGAATCATTACACGGACTTAAACTCAATAGCTCAAAAGTAAGACTAAGCTTTTACTGACAAAAACGTAACTACTGTTACTTATTCTTAGATACACCATGCATGTATACCTCTACTACAGAATTGCAACTCATTAATAACATCAAGTAATCACATCTACCAGTGTACTAATTGTTTACCATGCTGCTGTATTCCCAGATGTTTAATCAATCATTTAATATAGGAGAACAAAACTCAAGATGGTAATGTCGTAAGAAAGTAATACATCCAAAAATGATGCAGTAAATCAGAGTGAATTTTATGCCATTGATCCCAGGATTTATAATTCAGAACATGAGCATATCATACGCATCACATAAACTTTAAAGATGTGATGAGACTGGATGTATGACAATCTCTCCTTCATTTTCACGTTTAGGTTCACATAATAAGGAAAACAGCACAGTAGATATCAGGGAAGTAAGATCAAGAGCAGAGATTTTAGTTATCAAGCTCCTAGCAAGCTTTTTGTTTTATAATTAAAAGTTGATTCAAAACTAAAATCCTAATAATTTGGTGTGGTGGAGTCCATCTCACTTAACATGAAGCTGTGTCTCTGTTATCAACATAGCTTATGAGCTCTTTGATTAAATGTAAAGACCGAGACACTAGCCAGACATCTGTTAGGAAATCTGCACAGTGATTACACTGCCTCATCTCACAGAGACTCATAGCAACAAATGATGTAATTAAACTGGAGTAATACTGCCTCTTGGTCTTGGCTTCTTTCCTTGTGTGGACTCGTGGTATTTATTTATGTATCCTCTAACCTTATATATATGTATATATGAGTGAACATTTCCAAATGGTGTAGTTTATTTCCATCAGTCTATTCTCTGAGCTACAGGTAGCCAATGTAAGGACTTAAGAATGGGGGTGATATGGTACATATGTAATTGATTTAGGGTATGTTAACCAATGATAAAAATTGTTTTCTTTTTATGTTTTTCTTTTCTTGTATATTTATAACAGCTCAAAATCTTTAGTTGGGGGTTCACGCAGTATAAATTGCTATAAAAGTATAAAAAGCATCAGGTATTTCCCAGACACAGTACTTTTTTGTAGCACAATCAAGTAACTATGTTACCTTCAGTTGTAAGTGACACCTTGAAACTGGGCCTCTGTCTCTTCAGGAAGTCATTGCAATATCGTTCCTCTACTAACCCTCTTTTATGTTTTTACCAGCATTTCACTGATAATTAGTTTGTATGATGAGCTCAGCAGATGTGCAGGTGTTTGCCAATTGCTGCTATCTAGTCCAGGGATGTCAAACTCCAGTCCTCAAGGGCCGCTGTCCTGCAGTTTTTAGATGTGCCACAGGTACAAAACCGCTGGAATGAAATGGCTTAATTACCTCCTCCTTGTGTAGATCAGTTCTCCAGAGCCTTAATGACCTAATTATTCCATTCAGGTGTGGTGTAGCAGGGGCGCATCTAAAAGTTGCAGGACACCGGCCCTCGAGGACTGGAGTTTGACATCCCTGATCTAGTCTGAAGGAGCTGACTAGATAGGGAGGGCTGTTTTGTGAAGCTTGGAGAAGCAGCTTCGTCCTTGAAGGCAACGCTCAGCCCCCCCAAGTGTTTTGACCAGCTGAATGATTGAGGGAATAACATCTTAATATGATTTAAAGCTAAAAACAAAAGTTGATTTTACATAACACTGCCACTTTAAATTCAAACTCTCCCTGACCTGCAGTTTTCCCACACTCCAAGGCCCCCTGGCCTTACTTGCCTTAAGACTTGCTTTGCAGAAATATGTCTTGGCTCACTCCATGAGCCAACAAGTTTCTAGATGCAGAATGAAAGATGTATTTGTCATTAAATCCTATTTAATATACTCCTACCTCTGTTGCGATGGTGTAACATGTATTTTAGAATCGTCTCCAAACTCATTAAAAGACAATGAATAGATGCAACACTATGTTTAGATTTCAGTGTTTCTCCACCACAGGCCTCCTTTTATGGGTAATGGTGGAAGATATTTAGCCCACTATGCAGCAAAATAAGTGTGAGTTACAGTTTCAATCCGCCCTTGTCTAGAGAACTTCAATCACTCAATTTCTCTGAGCAGTATGCTTCCAATCCCACCAAACAGCTGGCCTGGCATTTAGAACACATGGGGATTAGGGGCTTGATTTAGTTAGAGGCTCAATCCAGAGTGAGACCACACAAGCACTTATGATGCCACGTTCTCCTCTCTGCTGGCTTTGTGATAATGTCCTTCTTTTTGTTTAGCTTGCAGGCATACAGTATGCCACAAATAATGCCACGTGTAAATTTCTTATTATCATTGTAAGACACCTTAAATATGCTTTCCCCCTTTTATTACGCATATATAAAAAAGAAACATTATAGTTGTCAGAGGCTGTTTTTAGAATATAAAATATTTCTCGGTACCTTGGATACATCATTTTTCTAACCATGATATTTTTAACTACTGCTGGATTTAAAATAATCTCTTGGCTTTTGATATTTTCCGTCTTGCCCAGTCAATCGTGCCATCATAAGCCCTGCTGATAATCATATGCTTTCAGCCTGACTTAGGAATGCAAGGTATGCAACCCCTTATGAAAATAATGCTGCTTGTGAAAAGTACAGGTCTGCGTCAGTGCTCTTTGACAAGATGTACAAAAGAGGAATATGTCAAGTCAAGATTTCCCACTGGCTATTACCTCTCATTGGTTAGTACAAGGAACTAATTTGCATGTGGTGGGAGTGTCCTGAGCCAGCACTGAGATGAATGACTTGTTCAAGTCAGAGAGAAATAAGGCAAAGCTCTCGGCAGAGGTCTGCTCAGCTGAAAATGCCTGAGTTACTTAAGCTGCCACTCTTCCTGCTGTAAGTGGAAAGTGCTGGACAAGGACATAAACATGTTCAGGAGCAGGTACTCCAGCAAAAGAGACAGCATATGGGTAAGTTTTCAGGTAATTTCTTTTTTTTTTTTAATCACTGCAACCCAACAAAAAACTGTTTTATTGTGATCTAACTTTTTGTACCATCAACATGGATACATAAGGTTCTTTCTATTGTTATGCATTTTTACGATGGGAACTTCTTTAATATAAAATAAACTCTTTGTAACAAATGTCATTTTAAGCCATGGCTTAGATTTATTTTCTTAACTGGTGCCTTTAGTGATTCTTGTAATTATTATATCACTCAGATTTCACAACATAAAACAAGAATAGAATTTCATACAGAACTACAAGCAAGAAATGCTCAGTTTCACCAAAATCATAGTTTTCTGATACTTTGCTGTTGTTTTTTTAATCAACCTGAAATATCTTTTATTTTCTTGTATTACAGGGTTTCTACATCTTTATGTTGTACACCACCCCCCTCTCCTGTCTGGCAAATTTCAGTCAAGCAAAAGAGCTCATCTATAAGATAAAGGAGGGATTACCCACGGGGACTTTCATCGGGGCTATTGGAGTGGACTTACGTTTGGATTTCACAGTTGAGCCCCCCTTTTTATTCAGTCTCATTCAAAAGAAGGTCAGTGAGCAGTATGTGAACATAAATAATACTACTGGGGAGCTTTACACATCCGCAGCTGAGATTGACAGGGAGACCCTGTGTCCTTACAGCTCTGAGGAGCAGGGATGTTTCCTTTCACTGGACGTGTTTGTGTTGCCTCAGCAGTACTTTCAGCTTGTCAAAGTAAAGCTTTTAATTGAAGACGTGAACGACAACAGGCCGAAGTTTCCCACAGATGAAATCTGCATGTCTATCCCAGAAAACACACCAATAAATGGCCGTTTTGCAGTGGAACAGTCTGCTATTGACCCGGACCTGGGGATTTATGGAGTGCAGACCTACTGGCTGGTTAACGACTTTGGTGTGTTTACTCTGGATGTAGAGGAGAATGATGGAGGTGAGCTGACACCATTCCTCATTGTGACAGACTTTTTAGACAGAGAGACGCAAGCTGAATATGTTACAGATATCATTGCAGAAGACGGAGGGACCCCTCCCCTTCTTGGAGCAGCAACTTTAAAAATTGCCATCACAGATGTAAATGACAACTGCCCTAAATTTACAGAGTCACAAATTAATGTCACTCTGCACGGGAATTCCAGCAAAGGGGCACAGTTGGCACGTTTGCATGCTTTTGACCCTGACCTTGGTGCTAATGCACAGATCAGCTACGCTTACAGTGAACGTGTGCCAAGGGACACCAGGAGCTTGTTCCATTTGGACAAAATTACAGGGAGGATCAAGCTAGCCAGGAAGCTAGACTTTGTCACAACCACATTTTACAAACTGACTGTTCTGGCCAATGGACCTGGCTGCATCCCTGCTGTTGCAACTGTAACTGTCTATATCATCAAAGTGGTTACAGGACCCCCCGCTGTCATACCTAGATATATTGCACCCGAAAAGGATGGAGTGGTGACATTAAAGGAGTCTGAGCCAGCTTTTTCTCCAATAGCATTTTTTACTATCAAAAACATGGACAAAAGCCAAAGGGTGGACTGTTATTTGGAAGGGTTTGGTCCCTTCAGGCTTGTCCCATACCAGCAGTTAGAGAATGAGTATTTACTAGAAACAACAGAGACATTGGACTATGAGAGGACTCAGGAATATGAGCTAATTTTGGTTGGTAACAATACTCAAGGTCTAATCATAAAGACTTTCCTAAAGGTGCAGGTATTGGATGAGAATGACAATGCACCAGTGTTTCAACAGTCTTTGGTGGAAATAACAATTGAGGAAAATAATTCACCAAACACATTTCTAACTCAGCTCCAAGCCTCAGACCCGGACAGTGAAAGTCGAGGGGAGGTAATCTACATCCTTGGTGGTGATACTCCTGGAATTTTTGTTGTGGATCGTTTGACGGGGGTTCTGACTGTTGCGACATCTCTTGACAGAGAAGAAAAAGAAAAATATCGGTTCTTAGTTAGAGCAGTAGATCAGGGGACGCCCAGGAGGGAGTCAATTGCTACAGTGGTGGTGACTGTACTGGATCGCAATGACAACAGTCCACGTTTCATTAACAAGGATTTTACCTTCTTTGTGCCAGAGAACTTTCCTGGGTATGGGGAAATTGGTGTCCTCTCTGTGACGGATCCTGATGCTGGTAAGAATGGGTGGGTAGCCCTGTCCATCCTTAATGGCAGTGACATTTTTATGATAGACACTGGCCGAGGTGCACTAAGGGCCAAGACATCCCTAGACCGTGAGCAGCAAGGAACGTACCAGCTGTGGATTGAGGCCGCTGATGGTGGGGTGCCAGCGCTTTCCTCTGTTACTATGGTGACTATTCTCTTGTTGGATGTGAATGACAACCCGCCAGTTGTTCTTTTCCCTCAGTCCAACCAGTCCTACATGCTGGTCCTACCTAATACAACACCTGGAACATCAATAGCAGAAGTGTACGCAGTGGACAAAGACACAGGGATGAATGCTGTTATTGCCTACAGTATCATTAAAAGGAAAGGGGGTGAGCCAGGGTCATTTGCCATCGACCCAGAAACAGGAAACATAACATTAAAGAGAGAGCTCAGCAACAGGGGGCTTTACAGCCTTCTAGTGAAAGTTAGTGATCATGGTCAACCTGAACCCCTTTACTCAACAGTCATGGTCAACTTCTTTGTCAATGAAACAGTGAGTAATGAGAGTTACATCCAAAGTCTGCTGACCAGAGACGTTGACATAGAAGTTGAAGAGAAGCCCTGGTACATCAGCCAGATGACAGATGGGCCAGAGAGGTATGAGCTGTTCCCCTGTCGGCCCATCCTCATCAGTCTTTCAGTGGCATGTCTCGGGTTGTTTTCCCTGGTTCTCACATTGATATCATATATATGCTGCAAGAGATTTAAAAAGATAAGGAAGAAAAGATCAGAAGTAGAAGTACCTTTAAAATTGACAAATGGCTCAACAAACTTTCTGAACAGAAAACTCAGGCAGATGTCAAACATCTGATCATCAGTTTTGTACACATCCAAAAACTACCACTGTTTACGTGAATGTTTACAAATATAACTGTAAGAAGTACAGCTCTTACATAAAGTTGCTGTTTTTGCTTTGGTAATTTTAGTGTTATTACTGCAATATACCCAAGAGGGGAAGAGCTAAGTTTAAAGTTCAAATTTGTCATCTCCTATACGATTCATTGTATTCGCGATTCTTTTCAATTAATTATAATGTGACACTTTAGAAAATTATTGGTAAGAAAGTAATAATGGCATTATAGTAAAGCAACAAGAGCAACTGATTAGATTACAGAGTTATTTTGTACATATTGTAAAAATTGTTTTACTATTTTATGTAACACTTTTGCACTGGTATAAATGGAGACGTTTCACCATAGGAGGTCCGTTCTCTTGAATCAATTTAAAAAAATATATATATATATATTCATTGAGGTTATCAGTGAATGTTAGAGAAATTTTTAAATATTTATTTTTTCAAAAACTGTCCATGTATATTCACAAAGTGAAAATCTAATTTCTAAATGTGAATGTTGTGGAACAGACCATTTGTATGTGCAAAGAAATCATGTGCTTTCTTTAGAACCTACATATAGACCCCTGCCAAGCTTTATCAGAACAATCAGCCTCACTGTTTAGCTCTTGATCAGTTATTTTGGACTGGATTGAGTTTTGTCATACATGTTAAAAAGACCCCAGAAAAAAAGCGTGTATGGGGTCCCTGTCTGTGTTTTTAGTTTATTTTTTAATCTTTTATGAGCGCAGTGTGAGTAACTACAAAAACAGTTCCACAACTGAAAAGTACCTGAAGTCATAGGTAGTCAAAGATGTTTAACATAAAATCCCTCCCAACTTATCAAAGATGATAAATGAAACAATTTCCACAATTTTTTGTCATTTATGTGCTTGATGTTACATATGTCAATCAAATTTAAAGAATCATGCCATTTTTAATGTTTCTGTAAAATAAACTGCAAGTGTATGAAAGAGAATATCTGATAAATTATTAAAGATATTTATTTTTATAATATATTTGATATCATCCTATGTCTCATATGTCCCATATTTTTAAAACTGTTTTTCTGTGAAATGCTCATATCAAGAAAGATTCAAGGTACTTTATTTCACCTCCCTGTTTATTGACAGGTTGCTTAATGCAACCCACAGATTCAAGTTTGCATTTGTTCTTGTTAGCTTGTTATTTAAATATTAATAATATATAAACAAACACACAATGCATTAATTCAATGTGTGTCTTTAGTAAATGCACAGATTTTATCTGTCTCTTAACACATAAGTACCAATTATGGGAAAAATTGGCTTTTTAGAAAATAGAATAATTTGATATCACTTAAATTCACTAAAATTTAGAGACAGTTTTCTGACCTAGTATGGAAATGGTTATTGCATTGCACTACACACAATGCAAATGCCAGAATACAGTTGAAAAAACAGCCTGAGACCCTGTATCGCTGTCAACACCTGCATGGGTGTCAGAGTTGGTACAGTAACACCCAGAGTAACACTTTAAAGGTAAAACATAGCTCTTGTGTGGAAGGTCAAATCAACTTTCCTCACCTTTTTTGAGTTGCACTGTACCACTATTACTGCTACAACCAGTACAAATTCATGAAATATCACCCATGAAATTGTGAAAGTGGCCGTGACACTTTCCCCTCCAACATACGAACACCTAATCTTCAGCTTTATGAAGGTGCCGCTTCCCTGCGCAGTGCTTGTTTGTGTTTATTGTGAAAGCTGTGCAGACACAAAGCCTTCAGGACTCTGTGTTTTCTTGTTAACGGGATGTACACTCCCCAGAGAGGAATTCTGTTGTATTAAGCACCACTGAAACCTGTTTGGCTTTCACAAAGCGGCAAACATCCAAACAAACCTGTGCTCACAATGTGCTCACCCAAGCAGCTTCTTAAGTGATCACAGGCTTTTCAGGACGGAAGTGTGCCATGCAGGCACAGAGCACATCAGGAGCTATCAGCCTCAGTGTAATCCTCAGTAATCATCATTGGCCAAACTGTGCATTACACAAATAGGTTGAAATATGATACATAGCATCCACATACTAGATGTGCATACTATGATCACAGGTAATAATGGAAGGTGTGTTAATAAGAACAAAATATCTCACAAGGCGTGACATTAAGGGAATGCATTTAATCTGCCTTATGCTCCAAGACAAGTATAACTGGATTCAAATGCTTTTTTTCTGTATCAGTGAAACTATTTTCTTAAAGGAACAGTCAGGCAAGTAATGTGTTTCCCAAAAGAAGCCCTCTTGCTTTTGTCAAGTTTGCTGTACAGAATATTACGGTGCCTACTTCAAATGTTGTTCACCCTTGGAAAATTAGGTGCTATGTCTTAACCTCATTCATCAAGCAGAACTCTCGCTCAGTCAATACCCTGGTGACGCATTTCAATCAAAGCTGTACCAAAAAAGCTTGCAGCCAAGTAACCCTTCATTTGGTACGGTGTCTGGATAACTTTACATTTGTTTTTCACACTGTGCAAACACTTGCAGGAACGTGATTAATTGCAGAAATAACAATGAAGGTCTTACTTCACTATGTCCCTTCTCTCCCCCTTTCAGCTTTTATTTTTTCAGTGGGCCACTTTTTTTGCCTTTACATGCTGGGACAGGAAATGGTAATACCAGACTGTTGGGTTATTATAGCACTCATAAGTAAGGTACTTACGAAACACTAAAGTTGATAGTGTCCGACAATGTGTTTATTTGCTTGATTGAGCTCAGTCTTTGTTTTGCTAACATGTTTCTTTTCTATAATCAGTTAGATTTGAAGCAGTTTAATAATAATGACAAATATATATACAAAAATAACATCCATGCACCCTTTCCTTTTAGGATGCTTTCTACTCTTCTTAAGTTATTTCTTTTCTCACAAGGTGTTGTAGAGGAGTGCCAGAACTGTGTGCAGAAAAAACTAAGTAGCAATATTTAATAACTTAATAAGGACGTTATACAGCTGTGATAAGTTACCTGAGCAGAATATTCACGTCAACATGCTCATATGCCCACGAAATACCATCTAGTCACTCATGTTTGTCGCACTAAAGAAAATCAGGATGGAAGATGAGATTATCACAAGAGTAATTTAATCTTGTCCCTCAAGAAGGCTGGACTTGTTTGACAATGCATTTCTAAATCAGGGCAGACAGATAGTTATTGTCTAAATGGATGTAGAAACATATTTGTATTTGGTTAAAAGAGTTGATTCAAGTTTTTTTGTTTTGTTTTTTTTCTGTAAGGGTATCTTAAAAACGTGGAAGTTGGAACACCTTTTTGTTTAAGTCTACAGATTAATTGAAAAGCATCTGTGCATATCCAATATCAGCTCTTCATATCAACGAGAAATGTGACCAATTAATTCAGTCTTTGTTTAATTTAAAATGTGAATATTGCTTCTTAACGAGTGTTTCTGTCAAGAGTTTTGTGGCAAACTCCCAGCAGGTTCTCTCTTTACACCAGGTTTAAAGCACCTGCATGGTTGTTGTGTAGGTACATTTGCATTGCTAAATTGCTGCATCACACCTGCTGCTGTGCATTCATATTTTAAGCCTTTGTGCCACTGTAAAGCTGTGATGCATATGCTCCCTGAGCACTCTTTTTCTTCTGCTTCTGGTGATAAAGAAATACTTTTGTGCAGTTTATGATTGATTTTGTGCAAAAATCACCCTCCAGAATGAACCGGTTTTGCAACAGACAGGATCTCGAGCAGGTGTGGGTGCTGTAATCTATTAGCAAAAATTTCTCCACTGCTGGTGTGAAGGTGCCTTTATTGCTAAATAAGCACTTATTAGTTTTGACCATGGTCTTGGTGCTTTACTTATATTTTGTAACTACTGAGTAGTTTACTGGACATTTCAGACTTATTTTAGTATGAAAATGAACACAGCACAGATTTTTTTAAAACCTTTTAAACATTATAGAAATCATCTTTTCTTTCCTTTTCTTTAGAAAGGGTTCTTTGTTCAGTCATATTCTAAACATCAACTGAACTCAGTTATCCACATACTGCAACTTTGCCCTGATCTATACAATCAGCTGTAAGATCTTATTGAGCTTAACTTGATCTTCGAGGGGATGTTTTGTTAAGTGAATCCCGCTCTGGGTTTTACAAGGATAGGAACAGCTGGGAAAGGTGGCAGTAAGAGACACTTCACAGCTTTTTCCACATGACTGATCCCCATCAGTGATAGTTCTGCTAAAACCATCAAAACAAGGGCAGAACAGGCTTTTGAAAGGTGACTAAGTTTATTGTAAGAGAATTAAACACTGCATTGACAGCTACATACAGATATACACATACACATCTCAACCTTTGCCCCTGCATACTTTCTCTGTTTTCTATCACCATCTGGGCCTTTTACCCCCCCTTCCAGGAAAGTCTATCTGAAATTACATTAAATTCTTAATGGTGTAGACAGCAGGTAATTATCGTCAGTCACAGCCTGATCCCATTTCCAGATTGGCTTAATTGTAGGTCCCTGCCTTGAAATCAAACAAATAAAGACACAATGAGAGGCCTAGGTTAGGTTACACAGCTCCAGTGAATGGAGGAGGCTACATTTCCCAAGTTATGACATCAAATACGGCCTTCTACCACAAGAACTCACACACACACACACACAGACACACGTTTTGTTCAATCTTCAATAATGTATCTCCATATTCTCCCAGTGAAAATCACTGCCTTTGATCTCAAACATCTTTCATTTGCTGTGATGCAACAACATATAATCCAATCGCGCTCCTCTGATCCTGCTGTGGATTACGTTACTAATTTCCTTTATTCCTCCGTCCCCATTTCTCTCTCAGTTTCATCTGTTTCATTCCAGCAAAAACACAAACAGGAGTTCAGGGAATTAACTGTGGCAACTTGGTTCTAAGCAACTTATTTTTTCCCACAGTGCTCTGATGATTTATTATAATGTCATGCCACTGGATTTATTTCCTTTCCTAACCAGTAAAGTAGACCTTTTGGATGTTAGTATTATTATTAGTAGTAGTAGTATTTCAACAATAAAATTTGTAGATAAAATATGTTAGATTTCAGTCACATTTAAGGGGTGGAGACTATCCAGGCGCAAAGCAAGACCCCAAGCAAGAGACTACCCCATGCTGAAAACAAACACCTACACAGACCCCTACACACATAGAGGCATCTCAGTTATCAAAAAACATAGCTTGTTTTGTTTTTCACTGCCTGAAAAAGCTGGGCCACCCAGAGAAGACCAAGAAGAACACAAGAGAACATCAAAACCAAATCCACAACAAAGATTGCCAGCGACTTTGAACAATATGTGTGCTTATGAAAAATATGGCTTAATAAAATGCTGAAATCATCTCTACTTCTTTGTTTAAAGGGATGCAAGCAAATGACAACACAACTAATTTATTTCCTTAAGACATGCTGGCAGTCTTGATTAACATCTTTTGATGTAATGTTTTTAAAGAGAACAGTAACAATATACTCCATAAGTTTATCCTGAAAAATAACTATATTTCCACAGCAAATCTGTCATTTTTCTGAATGACAATTGCATTTCAGTGTTAATAAGCTCCTAGCCCTAATAGGATTGACTGCACTGTGAATGCAATTGAGTGCCGATTTTTGCTTATTACTGAAGCGGGTTTCTATGTAGTTGATACACTTCATGCTTGACTGCGGGTGCTTGTGCTTAATTAAAACTGCAAAACCTAATTTTAAATTAAATTTAAATTTAAATTTAATTTAATTTTAAATTTAATACTCCGGTTACCTAGCAAAAACAGGTCAGCTGAATCATCAGTATTTGTTACCAAAGTGAGTTCGGAAGCAATACCTTTAGAATTTTAAAATGATCAGAAATTTGACATTCTTTTGTCCTACAATTAAACAATATGTCTTCATAACCTGTACAATAAGACACTTTTTTGATGGTCTGACTTTAAATAAGGTAAAGTTATTCATGTTTTATGTAATTAAGATCACCAAAATGACTGCTTTTTACCCAAAACTGCAAAAGTTTCAAAAAAATATTATTTTGAAATTTTCTTTTAAGTTAAAATGTTTTACATGCATTAACTTAGTGATGGTAAGTCCAAAACCTTGGTGTTCTGAAGTCACTGATGGCTGAATGCTTGAGGGTCACTGAGATGTTTCAATATTTTCACGTTTTTTTCTTTTGGTCTCCATTAAACCTTCTGAGAGGTTTTCCATCAACAAAGCTAACCTCATTATTTGAGCTTTCCAAAATCGATAATATACACAGAGGTTTTATTGTATGTAAACAGATATATGCACTGAATGTAATAACTTTAAACAATATCTCATTATCATGGCCTTGAGCAAATATAAATCATTTGTTTTAATGCAGTGTATGTACAGCTAATTCAAATGCAAACATTATCAAAAAGTTAATTTATTTTAGTAACTCAATTTACTACGTGAAACACAATATGGCTATATTATACATGGACAGGTCTATTAAAATCTTTACTTCTGTTAATTCTGATCATTTTTTCATGCATAGCTAATGAAAATATGACACTTAATCTAGAATATTGCTTAAAATGAATAAATACAGAAATGTAGGCTTATTGAGAAACCTGTTCAATATCAGTCTACAGGTTGTTAGTCTTAAAAGGTACAATTGATCCAAAATATCAATACATGTATCGCATAACCAATATTATGCCCGTCTTAGGATTCAGAGACACAACTATCTCAGCCATTGACTCAATTTCTTTTGCTTTAATCTGCATAATACTCTTTATACACCTTGGCTATACAACCCTCAGCTCATTGTAAATACTACCATCTGTTGTGTACTGGGAGTAACTTCCAAATAAACCATATTATTTGTGTTCTTTTTGAAAAGCCAAGGTGGAGATCTTCCATTTGGATAAGTAATGTTCATCTTCTCACATGTGCATGTCAAATCTTTAGAAAAATTGTTAAACTTCTGAATACATAATGGCTGACCCAGTCTTTAAATGAGCAGTATATATAATATGATGTAATTCCCATGTACAGAGGTATTGGAAGTCGCCTCTCTTGATCAAAAAAGTAAGGTTAATCAAGGGCTTGGTGTCTTGATTAATTTTGCCTCAAGAATTGAAAACACCATCTTTGACTACTGATAAGTTATAATATTGTGTTTATGTTTAATTTACTCTGTACACACACCAGCTTTATATGACGTCTAGTTTCCAGACCTGTAGGTACATGTCAACCACTTCGGTGTTGACATTTGTTCCCACTGTCCGGTTCTGTTCCCTGTATCTAACTAATGATCAACACTAAACTTTGTTTAACTGGTACCATATATTAGTTCTGTAGTAATCAAATATTTTAAGAGCAAACATGGGAAAATGAATTACTAAACCATTGAAGAGGGTTATTCTGGTCATCCCTGAGGCAAGTCATAAATGTTGGTGTGAAAGGAAATAAGTGACAGGACAAGCATATTACTACAAACAAGTGCCTATTTATGGTCAATATATTGCCTCTTTTATTGGTTTGGTGAAATGACTATTAAGCCTTTGCTTTAAATTTAACTGTTGTTTGCTTAAATTTAACCCAGCAGCATTTATGTTTCTAATTAACTGGCTGCGCTAATAAAATCAAATTAAATTAACACTTATTCGGATTCTCCATTGTATTGTGTAGGTCAAGATTTGATAGGATAGACTATATGTCAAGGGTCATCTGGTTAAAATAAGTAAAAAAGAAGTTAACTGTTGAAGTGGGTTCTTTGAAGAAGTTGTGAGTTGTTAACATCTTAAAGTAGGAAGAGGTCAGTGGAATGAATTAGCAGACATCTTCATACCACAGAAAGGCAAATATTGGTTTGAGTGGAGTCACTTCTGCATATTTAAGAAATTTGTAAATACTACAAATTATGTCATTGCCCCTTGCTCCTTCTCCCATATGCTCATTTACTTCTTTAGCTGGTTGTTACTGCTAAATAACATGCCCTGGGGCCAGTTGTTGGCTGAGACACGTTATTTTGCATATATAAGTCTGCCAATATGTTAGTAAACCTTTGAATTTAGTCTCTTGTGTTTTTTCTGTTATCAATTTACTTTTTTAAATAAAATTTAAAAAAATGAAGTGCTTGAAGCCATTCCTATGTGATACTGCCTGACTAAAGCACCGGCATCCCTGTCCTAGCCAAGCTGCAGACATGCCAGTATCAGTACACAGGATGTGATGGTAACAAAATAGTTCTCTCCAGATTCTGCTCTCTTTGGAGTTTCAACAACCGCAATCTCTCTCTCTCTCTCTCTCTCTCTGCTCTTTCTCCTACCAACAGTTCCTCCTCTGTATTATCTGGCTCATACAGATATGCTCCTGTCTCCCCTGAAAAGGCAAAGTCATCTTTGCTGCTGCAATTGCTTACTATCCTATCTCTAGCTGTCTCAAAATAACACCAGCAGAATGGCTGTCTCGCATGATTGGATGATTGAACTATTTTATGTAAAGGAAAAATAAAAAATGCATCTTGAATAACTAGCCTTACTCCAGAATGAAATTGTCTCGCTCTTTCTATAAATTCAAGAGAATGATTTTGGTGCACTTGCAGGTAGATTAGCTATTAATCCCACTTTAAAACTCTAGAAAGAAGAACTCTAAATTATGGATTCTCGTTTTAAAGGCAAAAAAGGAATTAAGGCTGAATGAACTACCCTCCCACCCCCTACAAAAGTGGCCCTTTTTTCCATCTGAAAGAAATATCAGACTTCAAAGATAAATGCCTTTTAGGGTCAGTCTGTCTGGCTGGCTGTCTGAGCTGTGGCAACATACCAAGTTAATGGAGTGCCAGATGAGCTTTCCTTATTAATATTGGCCACTCATGCATCACAGGAAGTTGTTTCTCTTTCTGTCAAGGGGAACTAAGCCTCCTCACTTAATTTGGTGAATAAAATGTGTGAGTTCGTGTGCGGGTGTGTGTGCGTGTTTTCATTTGTGTGTATATTTTTATTCCTCTCATTTACCTCCTGATTGGATACATTATAACTTAGTTCCAGCCATGTGTGCACACTGGTTGAGGACAGTCAGAGCATTTGCTCATCACATAAACATGCACTCTATAACCTCAGGGACTAATTTGTCCTTCCATATTTCAGTATTGTATTTTATGGTGGTGAGACAGACACTTCACCTGAGACAAGAGAACAAAGTTGTGCTTTGGTCTACATGACAATCAGAGGGCAATGGGGGAAGAAAGGGAGTAAAGAAAACCCACCTAACCCCAGAGATTATTTGTAGTTTCTAAGCTTACAGCCGCAGGCAAAGGATCACAACAAAAATGCGAACACAATCGCAGACAGGCGCACAGAGCAGGTTGAATAAGAACAGAGAACAGAAAAATAAAAACCTGTGGGTATTTGGATGTTGATAACGGAATAAGACTGTAAAAATAAAATTTGAAGTTATTTTCAACATGTTTCATACTAGAGATTAAATAAGTAATAAACATGCCACAGTTTCTCAGTTTAATTTTTTTCTACTGGGGTCATTGACATGAAATTCACACCACAGTTTGTGCACAATTATTAGACAAGCAATCTATTTGACAATGTCATTAATTTTAGGCATATTTTCTAACTACAAGCTGGGTAAATCTGAGTCCTTAATAGAGGTATGCACAGCAGGTGATATGTATCTATGTATTGTGAGAGGGGATCACAGAAGAAGGTCAATACTCTACATCAAGGTGTACGTAATTAATAGGCAGCTTCTTTTCTTTAGTCAAAATGACCCAAAAAGAGATTTAACTGGCTCTGTACAGTCAACATTACAAGTCTCTCAGAAGGATGCAGCACTTTTGAAACTGCAAACATTTTGGCGTGTGATCACAGAATCAACAAATGTTTTGTTGTTAATAGTCAACAGAGTCACAAGAAAAGTGTTGAGAGAAAAAGGCACAAATTAAATGCCAAGGATGTAAAAAGAATAAACCATGGAGCTACCAGGAACTTTTAAGATTTCTCTGTCAGAAATCTTAAGAGAGGGGCATTTGGCAGTTTTTGGCTTATGCTAAAATTATGTTAATTCAGCTTCTGGATTTTTGGTCCAGTGGTGCTAATTGGGATATTCAGACATTTAGAAATGTAGTTGTGACCATTACTATTTATAGAGTATGTTCGCAAAAGTAAGACTTTTTTTATGAAGATCTATTCGCTTTCTCCAGTGATTTAGCCACAGTTCCAGGAATACTTTTGAGATACTATCAGATTTTAGTTGGTGTCTGGGCTGACTATGGTTTTGATACATGCTTTTGTACAATACTTTTCCCTATACCATTTCACACTGCTTATATAGTTTGAGTGTAGCAAACCTTGACACCATCAACTATGCTATTGTGTGATCCAGTGTCATCGTTCAGTCCTTTACTTCTTAAATGAAAACAAGTTGATGACATCCTACATCTTCCTCACTTTTATTGAACACGTAGAAAACCACTCAGAAGGTCACTTTAATTTCATAAAGTCGTACACAATATGCATAATTTATAGGTGCATTAACAAAGTGTATAAAATATTCAAGCTTCAATTTACATGTTGTAGCCATGAAAAATTAAGTAGTGCCACAGAACATTATTAGAATTTATAGGAAAAGTAGCAAGAGTCAAATTGTCTTGTTTTGTGTAACATGTTGTCTGTCTTGTCTCTTCTTTGAAGGGACATCGCTCAGTGGTAGAAGCATTTGACTGCAGATGAAGAGGTCTTGTTCAAATCTTAATACCTCCTGCTCAGGTGCTGTGCATGAATGACGCTTCACTTGCTTTTGAACATTACCGAGGCATAAATGGGTTGTTTCAAAGAAAGAGCAAAACACATAAATTTTTATAGAATGTTGAAAGTGAACAAAACGACACGGAGCCAGTTTGTTAGTACTCATTCTCTCATCATCTCACCTTTCTTCAAACTTGTACATGAATGAGGGGCTATCTACGTCCCGTTCTGAGTCAATTTTACTAAAAACTTATCTGAATCCACTGAAAACATGTTTCACCTGTCTTGAGGGAAGTTGGACCACCAATTTTGTGTATGTGTTGGACATATCAACATGCAAATTTTTAAAACTCTCAAACTGTAGAATTTCCACAATGTTCAAGATGTAGTTGTCTAATTCAGTCTCTACAGCAGTTCCTTGGTTCATTATTTTCTACAAGAATTGTATGTTTGTTCCATGAACCATTGCAACATCATTGTGGGAAAAAAAGAAGAAAAGGCTGGAAAAAAACACAGAAGCACAAAGTATGCTGTGCTTTCAGTAATTCACTTTCCTAGTGTATTTCATCAGATAAATTCAAGGTTCTGTCTTATTACAGTTGTCTGGCTCCAAACTGATGAAATACATCAGCAGGAAGACAAAGCTTAATCCCCAGAGGATGACTGACTGAAACAGCACCTACAAAATGCAGTAGGTGAAATCAAGACTGTTTGTCGAGAAAGTTTTAGACTAGTTCAGTGGTAGCACATTTGACGGCAGACAGAGTGGTCTCAAATTCAGATCTGAACACCCGAGTCTGGATAAATATTGTGTTTCAGATGCTCACAACCTGCAATTCTCCTTCATATTTATTGACAAGCTTTTTCCAACAGTCTAGCTGCAAGTAACAGGTTGTTTTCATCTTGATTATCTTTTTGTTTTACAACAAATGTGTCAAACTCATGAAAACTCTTGAAGTTAAAGTTTGTAAAGTTTTGGTCCTTCCGGTTTTGGTTTCCGGCAATTGTAGTTAAATCACTTGAAGAAACAAATAAAAAGTGTACCGATTGGAAGAAAATGCTCAATACAGGCTTTACTTTTACTTCATTTTTGTTTATTTTTTGGTGTTGCTACATGTTTGCTGTTCAGGCATCTCCTCCTTCATTATGTTATTACTCAGTTGAATGTGAGCACCCTTTATACATCAGTTTACTTCCTGAATCTTGTTGAAAAGTTTCAGGAATTCTAAGAAAGAAGTCAGAACTGAATCTACTGAAGACAGTACGGAAAGTAGGGTTGATTAGTGAGATTATGTTGTTTGTAAGCAGTAAACCACAAAAAATGCAAATGATGTGGTTGGTCATTAACTTTATGTCAATGGTACGCCTTGATGTAGGGGGCATAGCTCAGTGGTAGAGCACTTGACAGCAGATCAAGAGGTCCTCCAATTCAAATCTGGATGTCCCCTGTGGAGCAATTAAATCCCATGAAAGGTTAACACTTTTCAGAACTTGCACCCTGCATGAAAACTAGAGCTGGATGTGATGAACTCTGCACTTCTGACCTGTATATTCATCTGTGCCTTCCCTGTTTCTCTAAACTACAAAAAACAAAACTAACTTGTGCCTGGTTGTTCCATCTTTATGATGAATTAATTTCTGCTCATTACTGGTTAGACTTGGCATCAATGTTGTGCTTGAAGAACTTTGTCTCTAGACACAATGCAACTGTTAAATTATTGAACCAAAAAAGCAAGACATTGGCAGTTTTTCTCAAATGGTTTAGTTAATCAGAATTAAAATGTTCACAACTGTTAGTTCAACCTTCACAACAAAAAGTTGTGAAGTCATAGTAGCAGTTTCTCATTCCTTCCAACAAACTGAGAGTGCTTTTTGACATGCATCATTTACGCCAATACAATTCTCTTCTGTTACTGATGACAGTAAAGTTTTACCCAGAGGTTGCTTCTCATGGTTGTTGTAAACAAGATTGTCCTTTGCTTTTGCACAATTCTGTGAATACATTAGGCCTGCAAACAGCATGTGGAGCAAAAATGTGAAGCACACATGTCTTGTGGTCATTTCCCTCACAAAATACAGATTGTTTTTTTTAATTAAATGTAGATTTCAAATGGCTGTGCAAAGAGTGTATTGCGTAATTAGCATTTTCAGGTACTGTCACCACAATCTGAATTTTTTGCATTGAAAACACAGAGTGAACTGTTGTAGTGAAAGCATGACAAAGCCAGTGGCTGACATGACTCCTTGATTTTGAGGAATCCATTTTGAACAAGTGGCATGCTTTTGCAGTTTGTACTCATTGTTTTTGAAAATTGCACTCGCTCTGAAAATGTTAATAGTAAAGAGTGAAATGCACCAAAAACGACTTACAAAAAAACTGTACAAATACAACCAGCTGAAATTAAATTATATGAAAATGTGTGCTTCCCTTAAGTACGTTTCCTGACCACGACCAGCTGGGTGGGAACTCACCAATGCTACCTCACCAGGGAAATTACATTTCTGAACTGGTGAGAACACTGCTGACTTCAGCTTTTTATTTCAGCAACTTTGAAACGGAAAACTAAATCCGAATGGAATGATGATTGGTAAATGGGAACTGCAACAATATCTGGAAAGTTACTTATTGTGTGGGTGTATGGAGGTAAAGCAGACATGGCAACAGTGAGATGATATGTTGAGTGTTGAGAACCAACAGGTTCTGGGCTACACACTGTGTCTTATAGACATCCCTCAGAATCCTCTCTGTTCCTGTGTCAGAGAGCAGTCAAACTACCTATTTTAAGCTTGTATCATCATTGTTGACAATTTTTCACAAATCAGCCATTTAGTGAGCCAAGTTACTTTTGGGTGAATATAAATGAAAAAAAGTGCAAAATGTCTACTGATGCCACTTACATTTCCAAATGTAGTGTTATGCTGCAATGACTGAGTCTATGAGAGAAAAGCCACCCACTCTTGATTTGGAGAAACAGAAAGCAAAAGAAAAATAAAATAGCGCACACTGGTTGCTCTTGTTCACATTCATCATTATTTGTCATTAGTGCTGCCATTTCAACTTTTATTTATTTATTTTTTTCACTCAGAAATAATGAGGATGTCAGTTTTTCTTGCAGGCAAACCTTTGGCCTTTGTCACACTTGGTAACTGAACTGTGAAATGATTGTAAGCAGAAACAGGTGGGCATTCATAAATTACTGTGACTAATAAGCCACTTAGTGGAAAGGAAGCCTTATGGCACTCATCTTCTGTCTGGATCATGATTTGTGGCCAAAATGTAAATCTTGTTTGCTTGCAGGTTAATCCTGGGTTTTAAGGGGATTTTGCATACTTTATAGGTCAGATTTAGCTCTGATGAGCGATGACACAATGGATACTAATTTGATGACTGTGTAACAGATCTACATGTAGACTCTATAGAGGGATTTTGTAAAACTTGAAATTGGTTTATGTGGACCTATATGTGACTGGTTCAATTTTGCCATTTGGTTTTCCTTTGCCGAATCATGTACTCACAAGTTTATGAAGGCATAAGTGTGATTAGGATATGATCACACTAGATGCTCCATTTCTTCAACTGCATCATTTAGCTGCATCTGTTTTACTGAACTGATGCTCCCAAGCTGCCTCAATGTGTTCTGCTTGGGCAAATTTACTGTATCAATATCATATCCACAACTTGCTATCTCTTTTTCCGGCACGGTCCCGACCTCTGTTTGACCATGTCCTATTGCAAATTACAGAAACTGATAGTGTTACCAGAGGAGCTGTTCCCAGCACTTTTCTATGGGCAGAAATTTCTAGGTCAAAGAGAGATCTGTGTTTCACTACTTACCAGCTCAAAAGCATATAACAATCAGCTAGTTTGGAGAGATATATCTGAAAATCAAATTTGAAGACAAAATAATTCTGATGGATGTGATTTCTTTGTTACATTTGAAACAAACCCGACATGTCTTATTTGAGGTAGAAATATTATAATCTTAAAAATACTTTTAACATCATGAATATTTTTATTGCTATATATATATATATATA